>BMAO01013229.1:0-32338 GCA_019973975.1 Trichonephila clavata | reverse complement strand
ACCTATACTAATGCATCCCCATGCTGGAATCGATTTTCTTCCAGATTTTGATATGCTGTGTTTTATTCGGATCAAAACGTTGTTTGTTTTCTTAGGTCTCCATACCCGTTTAAAACCTTTCCCGAATGTTGAAAACACCTTTTCATCTGAGAAACAAACTTTTTTCCATTGTTCAGCAGTCCAATTTTGATATTTAAGAGCAAATTCTAATCGTTTTTGCTTATGGAGGACCGTTAAGGATTCTTTTTTAACGGCTACATAATTACATAAACCTTTTTCTTTTAATCTATTCGAATCGTCTGTTTCGATAAAGATAACTTTAATACGTCTTTAAGTTCTGATGCAGACATGAAAGGATTAGCTGTGCTCATTAAAAATATTAAATCGTCGAGGGTTTCTGTGGTTTTTCTAATTCTTCCAGATTTTTTTTTAGTTTCTATCGAAGTCTTATTGATCCAGTAATTTACAACCGACAGAGATAAATGTAAATAATTAGAAATGTAACGTTGTGTTTTTTCCTAGTTTATAGAGTTGAATAATTTTTTTTAACGAGTTTCCGATATCTGTAGCCATGTTGAATAAAGATGTTTATATCTTATCTTAAATTTAAAAATTTGTTATGTCACGGTGATTCTATTGTTTTGGAAAAGAATCGAATCGTCAAATGCAATACGTGTCAAAATATCATTTTGGATATCACTAAGCACTTGACAGAAGAAACAGATTTTTTAATGTCATATCAAATTGCGCATTACTATGCAAAGTGGTCTGGAGATATTAATGTACCATGTCGAATAGCTATTACTGGTATACCAGGAATAGTTCCAACCAACAATGTTATTATTTCTTATGCTAATCTGTTAAGT
Organism: Trichonephila clavata; assembly: GCA_019973975.1. NCBI lineage: Eukaryota > Metazoa > Arthropoda > Arachnida > Araneae > Nephilidae > Trichonephila > Trichonephila clavata. The sequence continues at coordinate 31,472 of BMAO01013229.1, read as the reverse complement.
GCACTCGAATTGTTAGGTGTAGCTAATCAAGAATTTATTGTTGCTAAAAACTCTCATTTCGATAAAAACTCAACATTAAAAAATAAAATTTTGGAAAGTTTTGTTTAAAATTACATGAAAATGGTAAAAGACTTAAAATATGACCACGAAGATATTGAGCAAATCATAAAATCCCTTTTGAATCAAATGACTAATATGTTTAACGACAGTAATATATTTCATTATTTCTTAACTGTCTTGTGTCCATACGTAAAAGCAATACAAGAATTCACACCTGTCGAAATAACTTACGACACCGATTCCCCTGGAGCATTTTTTAAACAACTTTCTGACAATGCAACGGAAATTAGAAGCTATTTCGGAAAATATTGCATTCCCTTTGATATAGTGTATATAATGATTTATTGTTATATATGTAGTTCCAATTTAGATTTAATTGCTAATTTTGTATTTGATTTAATAGCTCGTGTTTGTAAAGGATATTTTGACGATAATACAAAATACCACACAGCCACAGAAACCTTTTTAAAAAATTTATTTCGTACAAACAAAATACAAAATTGTATTACATTACACAAGCCATTAAACAGGGTGAAGTTTGCAAACACATTTCTCGAGAATTTTTAGGAAAATACAGCGAATTACAACAATTGGTCATGAACGAATTTAACAGAAATGTATCAACATCTTCAGAATGTATTCAAAAATATGCATTTTCACAAAGTTTTCCATATATTCTCTTTCCAAATAGTTTAAATTATTATGCTTTTATGTGCATGTTAGGATATTTATTGAGACATATGCATTCTTTTCACGAAAAAGGAACTTTTTCAAATGCCAAAAAAGTTTTTAAATTTATCGAATCGTATATTAATAAAATAGTTAACTTTGATGCAGCCTATTGGGATATTGAAATGTTTAAATTATTTTTAAGTTCAGACGAAACACTCATTAGTCAATTTACGGAAATATAGTAAGCATGTTTCATTCTAAATAAAATGTTCCATCTTTTAAACACTCAAAAGCAGTTTTGGCCGACAAAAGATAGCATTCACCCTCTATACACACAGTAACATAATCATTTTCTTCTGGAATTTTATTTAAAAAAAATATTTTTCCGTTACTTTTTATTGTTATATAGTCTAAATTATCAAACTGGGCGGGAAATACATAATGTAATGATACATATTTCATTCTAGGAGAACATTCGATACATATAATATACATAATACAATTCTAACATTCTAAATTACAATAGTGATCACCAAGATGTTTCTCACATTTCTCACAAACCACCTGGAAGCACATTGTTGTTGTTTGCGTTATGGAAATGCTTTTTATAAGGGATTAAATTCTTTTTTTTTCTTTTTTTTATTCTTGTTCACTATCGCTGTTTAAAGGCATTACAATTCTTCTTTTTCTGGTGGGTTCATAGGCATTCTTTTTTCTACCTCTTTTCACAAAAGTTATATTTTTCTTTTTTTTCGATTTATTTATTATGTCTACAATTTTCATAGTGCTTATTTTTTCCAATTCACAGGGATCTATTGCAAATTCATAAAATTCTATAAGTTCATTAATGTTATTCACAGCATTGGCAATATCACCATAAAATTGAGCATGTTTCATTAAATAATTTCTAACGTTAGATATAACATTTTCCAAAATCAATATGGCTTGATCATCTTTAATTGATTTTTTATAAATTGTCAAAAGCGCTAAGAACACAATACATGAAGCATCCGTACCCGACAAATTCCTTAAAATTTCTAAATTATACATTTCTCGAACGGCGTTGATATGTTTATCTCCATCATTAGCATACTTTAAATTATTTATATAATTTTTTAAATCATTAGGGCAATATCCACAAAAACCATCCACAGCCAACAATATATTCAAATCATTTGATCTTAAAAAATTTTCTTTGTTTGTTGGATCTCTTTCAATTACATATTTTCTAGCTAGAATAGATATAAAAATTTAGCTAAATCTATAACGTTAACATGATCAACCGATTTTAATTTTTCGTAAGCATTCAGTTCATCGTGAGAGGGTTGTAAATTTCCTTGCAAGCATTCTTTCCATATATCGTCTATTCGTTCTCTATCGTTTGGATGTATGCATATAGATTTGGAATCTGTAAAATTAATCCACGACAACTCCAAATTATCAGCGACCCGTTTCAAAACTCGCAAGTGAATAGTTTGTCTGGTGACACAATGGTCTGCTCTTTGCTTTTCCTCGGAGACGGCATTTAAAATTGATAATCTTAAGGTATCACACATGATGCACTTTATTTAACGATGCTCAATTTAATATATATATACCTTTTCGCAAGAAAACTTTTAAAATTAATTTTGTTCATATAAGGGGGTTTTCACAAATTGCTGTTTGGCCGTATCACAAATAACACATTTCCCTTTCACCATATGCTTATTATTTTTCGAAATGGCATTCACAAGTTCATTAGTTTCGGTTTTTTCCTTACACTTAACACAATAAATCAACATACTTTATTTATACGCAGCATAAAATTTTAGATATTATGGGATGATCACAAAATGACATTTTTTCGATAAACTTAAACTCTTTATCGTATGTGTACAAATGATATCGGTTTGCCAAAGTTATTGTGCCATCTAAATTTTGAAAGGATCCACGAATATGTGTTTCAGGAAAAGGATAAAATAAATTTTTTACATTTATGTTGTTGATAAACTAAATTTTTTTGAAATACATAAATACTACCGTTGTTTAGTTTTAATACAGAATCTACATACTCTGTGGGAAATAGATTGTTTACAAAACCTTGATTAACTAGTTTTAATTTATAATCCAATTCGTAATACATGGTGTTAGAAATAATAATATAATTACTGTTATTTCTGTACATTGTATCAACATTTATAATGAATGGAATCCAGATGCGATCAAATGTTTCGTGAAACGTATTAAAATCAATTCTTTTGTAATATGTTCCTACAAATACTAGAAAGGTGTGATAATTAATTAACGAAACGCTATCAAATTGACACATGTATAAATTTCTCAATTTCGTCTTGTCTTGTTTGGTGACATTTTGGTGATTTTCATTATAAATCGGATACATAATATTAGATGTTGAATTATAATTATGTTCCAGACCCAAAGCGTGTCCAAATTCATGTTGCAGGACATAAAAGACTATATTTGGGGGGAGATTATCGTTGATAAAAATATCTCCTCTTTCGGGATAATATGCATATCCCAGTCTACCCTTTTCCATTGTTTTAAAATAAATATTAATATCCCCTTTTCCAGCCTGTACCCTAGAAAATTGCAATGGCTCTACATTCCACATATATATCGTATCGTTCAAAAAATCAAAATTTGTACCATTAACTAACGACCAAGTTAAATATCTCTTACTCCAAACATTTTTTGAATCTATGCAAACAAAATATATAAATAATAAATGAAGCATTCTTTATTAACCTGAGTGTTTTAATTTTAAAAACTGCTTTTTTTCTGTATATTTAAAGTATAAATACGTCTGCACCGAAACATTATTCTCAGTTCACAATGTACAATAAATTTTATCGCTCTTACGGCTTAGTAGTTAAAACTAAAAATGGCAAAGTAGTGATGATTCAAAGAAATAAAACGTATTCAGTGTGCGATTTTCTTATGAAAAACAAAAATGCATCGTTAAGTGATTTTGAAGAGATCTATCTCCCTACCTTAAATAAAAGTTTACAAATGGATTATTATCGTTATAAAAACGATAAACTGTTTGAAGATAAGTTTGATTTTCCGAGAGGACAAATTTCTTTTAAATATAGATGCAGTGAAGATGTGTATGTTCAATTCGAAACGGCTTACAGAGAATTTAAAGAAGAAACAAACTATTGTTTTAATTTTAAAAAAGAGGATATAGAAAAGTTTCCTTTAAAAACTGTTCATTTCAAAGGACTGGATGGATATGATTATATTCAAACATTCTTTATTGTAACTGTAGATGAATTAGTTAAAATGAAAACAGTTGAAGAAGATTTGAGTTTTACTTCAGTAATTATAGATTTGCACAAGGCTAAGAATTTATTAAAACTTCAACATAAATACATAAAAGAAGATTATAAATACAGACTACTCTAACAAAAAATGAGATCATTTTCCTCAGACTCGTCTTCAGATATGCCTTCAGATTTATTCACGTCTTCAGATATGCCCTCAAAGTTATTCACGTCTTCAGATATGCCCTCAAATTTATTCTTGTCTTCAGATATGCCCTCAAGTTTATTCTCGTCCTCGGATATGCCCTCAAATTTATTCTTGTCTTCAGATATGCCCTCAAATTTATTCTCGTCTTCAGATTTGTTCAGAGTTTCAAACATTTCAATAAAACATTTTCCTGGTTCACATTTTCTTTCAATAAAACATTTCTCTTCATCACAAATTGCTTGAATAAAACATTTTTTTTCACAAATTGCTTGAATAATATATTTCGACTCTTCCATTTTTTTTGTTACTTAAAAAAGTGTACGTCCTATTTAAATACTCAGGAAAATAAAATTTTAAAACATTTTTTTCTAAAAATTTTTTTTTTAATTTCAATAATATCCCCATTAGAATTTTCAGACGTCTCTATTAGAAATCGCTTTACTTCGTTTGTTTGTAAAATTGGAATTGTTTGTGTTGAGGGAACACTTTCTAGGCTCGAATATTTGATTTTTGCTTCGTGATACACATTTCGAATATTCTATATTGACTAAAGCTGTAATTATAGCATTTCGATCAAACTTATCATACAATTCATTCAAAATAAATTTTTGAGGGAAATTAGGAAAAGTGTAATAATCTAAAACCCATAAACAATTTTTCCAAAATTCGCAAATGACTTCGTAATCTATATACGAAACGGTACAGTATCTAATTTTAGATTTTTTTTTGAGATATTTTAATACAAAACAAAATAACTCTGGTAAATCCTCGTAATTATTGTTATCTATAGAATAATTATACGAAATACGAAATAGGAGAAAATGGTACACCTCATGTCCAAGGTTTTGTTACCTTCAATGAAAGAAAAAGTTTGATTCAAGTTAAAAAATTACATTGTTCTGCTCATTGGGAAACTATGAAAGGTAGTATAAAGCAAAATATTGAATATTGTTCAAAGGAAGAGGGAAAATTAAGTAACTTTTTTTCATTAAATTTGGATAAATACTTAAAAGAAAATCCTTTAACTCAATTACAAAGAGACTGTGAAGAAAACAACAGCTTAATTAATGTTTACAAAGATAACTTTGCATTATCATGTAAATATCATGCTTTTATTCAAAAATATCATGGTTTACAACAAAAACCTAGAGATCATATTACTAGTTGTGTTGTAATAACTGGTCCAACAGGTAGAGGTAAAACAGGTCAAATAAGATATAATTATGATATTAATGAAATTTATTGGAAGCCACACGGACAATGGTGGGATGGATACAACAATCAAAAGGTTGTAGTATTCGATGAATTCTATTCTTGGTATCCTTACGGAGATCTTCTGAGACTTTTGGACAGATATCCATTAAAAGTACCCATTAAAGGATCTTTTTGTGAATTTAACAGTGAAATTGTTTATATTACAAGCAATCAACACTGGAATACATGGTTTCCTAACATTCCTGATAAAAGTGCTTTCCTTAGACGGATGACCGTAGCAATCGACATGTCTTTGAAGATAAAAAGAAATGTTGGAATGGGCCCTTTGTAAGTATCTTTTCTTAAGTGTTTTGTTTACTGCACCGCTGCACCGCACGTATATATATAACTTGAAAGTTCGCGGTGCAAGGTCAGGTTCACTCACTTATCTTATCTTCACAGGCACTTAAGAAGCGCCACCTAACGGATACCGAGGTTTCTTCGGAGGAAGAAGAGCGCAGAAAATCAGTTTGCATCGTTCCTCCTAACAATTCAAAGGTCTCTACGCAGCTCTCTCCTAGACCCGGACCTTCTACAGAGGCGTTCCCGCTCTGTAGAAGGTCCCGCATCGTGAATAGTATTAAAATTACTGACTGTAATACTTATGATATTAGGTATAAAATCATTTCCGAATAAAAGACTAGCATTGACTAAAATGGTTGAATTATACATTAATTCTCGTAAATTAAAAATCATGTTGTGTTTTTTCCTAATTTGTACATTTTCAAATTGACTAAAATGTTTATAAGCTAAGATGGAAACATCGTTATCTTCGCTGACAATTATGGGTTTTTTTAAAGAATACTTTGCAGCAATATGGAATAATTTATGTTCACCTTCTCCTTCCATATTAGACCCGGTCATTAAGACTTTTAGCATTTGAGGAATACACGATTGTAAATTCCTCTTTCGAAAACGATCAAAATTTAATAGAGACTCTCTAATATGCTGATATACCTTTTGAGAAATGATATTGTTTCCAAATAATACTATCTTGTACAAGTCTCTTCCCTCGACGGGTTTATTCCTTCTTTTTTGTTGAATAGGCCATTTCATGGGTACACCTTCACCGTCTAGCGAAATAATTACATGCATTTCATTTTCAAATAAATTTGATTCAAACAGTGTACGCATTATATATCCAATGTCTGAGGTGACTTTATGACACATATCCAGTATAATATCGGTTTCAGATTCTTTCCATGTACTGTCGATAGCTCCATATAATAAACTTTGCGCATCAATCAATATCGAATCAAAAGGAGACAATGTATTTGCTTTAAGAATTTGAATTAAAAGAGAAAAATTAGTTATACCCATTTTACAAACAAAAAAAACTTTATTCTAGATACTATATACCGTAGAAAGAAATAAAATAATAATAACTATTAATAGAAACAAAAAATTTTTTATTCTAAGCGAATAAAATTCTTCAGTGGGTGTTTGGAGACTAATGTTATTTGTTATATCACTGTAACCTTTTGCAAATGTTTGGTTTTCGAGTGTACGGTCTATATATATTTTGTTATTAAATTTATCTCTGGGATAAATTATGTAACCCTCTTTGTCCTTCGCATAACAATCGATTATAAACGAAAAGTCTGGAGGATATATTTCATTTCCGTTTTCATCCATAGCATAAAATTCAATATTAAATTCATCGGTACCGAATACAAATTGACGTTTACGCGTGTCGTAGATATAATACTCGTTTTTATTTTCTTTTGGGTATATAGAATGATTAAAACCATTTTTAGGATAAACAACATAGCCATTTAGAGTGTAAAGAGGTGCAAATTCATCTTCGAAAATGTTAGGATAATATTGTAAGCCAGCATTCGTTCTTGCTAAAAGAGGATACGAGGTTTTTAAATCTAGAGCAATTTGAGCTTCTGAATAAAATTCGTTTCCATCTTTGTCCTTGGCATAAAATGTATGAATGCCGTTATCAGCCAAATAAGGTGTACCTTCAGTATCCAAGGGATATCTTTCGGATCTATTTTTGTTTCTTGCATAATGCGGAAAATTATTTTGATCAAAAACAACCATTTCTTTGCCATTTATCTTATTGTATATTTCATTTCCTTCTTTGTCTTTTATATAAAAATTTCTTTCCTGTCGAGTTATAGGTAGCTGATCCGACAAAGAACCATCAGAATTTCTTGCATAAATGTCTTCTCCAAATTCATTTTTTGCAAAATAATATGTTCCATCTTCATTTTTTGCATAATATTGATCGGAATTTTCGCCTCTGGCATAATATTCATCCAAATAGTTTTTGGCATAAATTTCCTTACCCATATCATTTTTTGGGTATATTTCTTTTCCAGTATTAGTTAAAGCATAAATTTCAAAAGTTTTTCCCACTTTGGCAAATTTGTCTGAAAAATAAAATTCATCTCCGTCGGTATTTTTTGGATAATATTCGTTGCATGTTTTTAAACATTTAGCAAAATAACAAACACCGTGTTTAGAAGCATACATTTCGTTTCCTTCCCAATCTGTAGCATAATATTCGACTAACCATTTTTTTTAGCGTAAAAAAAACAATCTTTTTCTGATTCTATATACATTTCATTTCCCAATTCATCTACAGCATAAATTTCACCCGTAATGTTATTAGTCCCGTAATATAGGCTTCCAAATTCATTTGTTTCATATATTTCTTTCTCGTTAATTTTTAAGTACACAGTTTGATTTAATTTTTCATCGAATGTATAAGCCGGCATAATCTTTATTAATAATTATTTAATAATAAATATAAACCTGGATTTATTTGGGTTTTCTCTTTACATTTTTTCATATCATTCTCGAAGGAGTGTTTAAAATTAGGACGAAATAAAATTCTCCAAGTCTTTATGTTGCTATCGTAATATTTTAAAACTTCGAAACATTTTAACAAATCAGTATAGGCTTCGTGACTATTTAAACTAGAAGATAAATCAATTATAATGTTAGAATTAAGATTTATAATTGGATATTGTTTAAAATTGGGAAATAAAATATTTGACTGAGATAATTTTAGTTTTTGTTCCACGTTTAACTCTAACGATTTCATTTTTTTATTTAAAACAGATTTGTTATTTCAGTTAATTAAATGTATCATCACGGCCATGAATGGGTTAGCAGTAACACAAGAGATTATTAAAAAAAATTTTATTTTGGAAAAAACAGAAAACTTTCAATCGATTGATGCGCTCATCGAAGTGTTGTTGCACCGGCATAGGGTTGAAAATCTTAAGGGTCTCAAGGGTGTTAACCATTTTTATTTTCGAATTTTCGAAAAAAATATATGTTGTTCTTCATTTTTTTCTAAACATTTTGATACTAACCACGTGACAATACTTTAAAAACTTCGAAAATTATTCAAAAAATTGCAAACAGCAATTTAGTCATAACAGCTTTTAAATGGACACATGCCACGCCCACTTATTTTTGATTTATGCATACGCTTCATTTTTCTGTTTTTAATAAGCCTCATGAAATATTTTAAGCGCTTGAGTTGATCAGAAGGAAGCCTGCAACTCAACACATTGATTCTGCTGTGTTTTGATTCTGTTGTGTTTACATTAGCACACGTTTTTTTAAAACACTTATCTAAATCGAAGATATTTGTTGTTTTATACAAATAGCATTTGATTAATGGATACTCTGAAAAAATCATTGGGCAAACGCCCAAGAAAAGAATATTTAGAGGAAATAAATATTTAAAGGTAAGTGACTCACATGTTGCAGACTTGAAAGATACGAGGAAGTGTGCCGAAATGAAAAATACAAGTAAGTGTGCCGAAATGAAAAATGCTTCAAGTAAAAAACTTTCAGGAATTCAGACTTCATTAAAGTCAAATTTTATTAAGGTAAGTGAAAACTTCAAAGGATATCGTATTTTTGATTTTATTTCAACCTTTAGCTCTATTTTGTCAGTATCATGTTGTTTAAAATGTCATAAAAGCCATTAACAATTAATGAAAAATCCACTCGTGGTTTATGTTCGAATTTTGAAATACATTGTAAAAACTGTGGGAGTATTTGTACTTTTTCAAGCTGTGAAAACACTGGGAATAAAAATAATGCTCCAGAAATTAACAGAAGATCTATTTTAGCAATGAGATGCATTGGTCAAGGTTTAGAGTCATTAAAAACCTTTTGTGCTGTAATGAGTCTTCCTAATCCTGTTGAACAAAAATCATATGTGATGTTATTAATAATAAACTTTCACTTGTTATGAAGGAAGTCGCCGAAGAAAGCATGAACAGGGCAGCTGAAGACTGAAGACTTTTCAGTTAAAAATCTCAAATGGAAAATTTTTCGAATTTCAGAGTTTCGGGGGGGGGGAACCTTCCGGGCCCCTCCCCAGGATACCTGCCTGCTGCACTCCGTTAACAGATCAGGATATCCGGACCAATTTATAGGTGAAAATTCTACGCATGGGTTTCTCCCATGCACTTTGCGGTTAATTAAATTGTAGGGTACACAAAACACTCCGATTCGGAAACAATTGTCAAAACCGATCGTATGGTGCCAGTAATATGTTTGACACGTATCAACTAAGATTATATCTGCAGAGGCAGATTCCAAGCATTCTTTCCACATGATTTGCATTTTTTGAAAAATTGGTATCATTTTGAATGCGGCTGTAACATTCGGAATAAGATTCTCCTTCCTTAGCCAATTTCATGACAATTTCATCCCGTTGCATATGTAAAACAGATCCAAAACTGGCCAATTTCACAGTAAATGCCTGAGCAATACTGCTTTTACCGGACCCGGAAGGTCCTATTAAATAAATTATTATTCAGCGATCTCTCCGAAAAGAAAATGGGGATTGGTATAAATATCCAAAACCCTCAACTGTGTAAGGATATAGCTTACTCGACTGATTCGCAGAATGTAGGCACATTAACAAATTGAAAATATGTGGAATTCTTGGTAAATACATCTGCAACACAGCATTGACTCTCAAACGATGTTCCAAGGAATGCATAAGATTTCGCAAGCAACACATCAGACAAATCGATTAAAACTCCCATGGTCAATAAAATATCTTCTGGTATTTCGTCTTGAAATCTTAAAGTAACCATGCGAGCACCAATCTGTGCATGTCCTTTAAAGTTGTGCCTTTTAAAACCATTAATATATTCGACAAAGGGTTTCCCAATATCGTGAAGAAATCCCACCAGATAGGCATAACTAATTCCTTCTTTCCATATTTCTTGCAAAAGATTATCTCTACGACATAATTTTTCCATGCAGTGGGCAACATACACACAATGTTCTCGAAAGGATTCTTTATGATAGGAATTAGGCAACCAGTTGAAATCGAAAATTCTCGAATATACATCTGGAAAATCTAACGGGGGATAGACAAGGGATAAAACACGTTCAAATTCAGAATCTATTGAAGTTTCCATAATTACTTTAACTGCTTGATATTCTCTCCACAATTCTCAAACTTATATAATATAATACATAGCTCTCTTTTGCAGATTTCCTGTCGTGAATACTTATATAGCTTTCATTAAGCAAAAAAATTGGTTTTATTTTTTATGAAAAATTTTAGTATTTTTGGAAACCATTAGCATAAACCGTTGTTTCGTCACAGTCCAAATGTGACCCTTCAGGATAAAAAAAAATTATATGCTCATTCTATATAAATAGTTTTTTTTTTTTTTTTGCAAAATAAGGGGCTTACAACTACGATATGAAATGAAAAAAATTTTTGGAAACCCACCTGATAAAATTTGAAAATTATTCTCAGACCATTTGTAAATATATATATTATTTTATAATATAATAAATAGCCCTCTTTTGCAATTTTCATGTCATGAATCTTAATATAGCTTTCATTAAGCAAAAAAAAAAATAGTTTTATTTTTTATGAAAAAAAATTTAGTATTTTTCGAATGGAAAAAAGCGTCGTTTCGTCAAAAGAACCTACCGTCCAGTCCAAATATGGTCTTACATGTTAAATAATTGCAGGGCTTCCTTTCCGCAGAGATGTACAACAAAAAACCGGTATACAACGACTATTTAAGGTGATACCACAAAAATACTCAAAGTATTTGCTGACATGATGTCGCTCTGTCTAAGCCACAATAATAAAAAATTTTTTTTTTGAAATAACAGTAGTGAAACGCTGTGTTTTATATAACACGCATAGTTTACAAAAAAATGATGGAAGCATTTGTTAATACGGTTGTTGGATCATCCGTTAAAAGACCATTTAAAAATTTCGGTAAAAAAATTAGCAAATTGTGTAAAATTCACCACAAATTACTATTAGACTGCTTTCTCAAAGATGAAAACTGTTTACAAACTTTAAGGCAATTAATTCAAGAACAAAACGATTCAATTATCGACGTGCTTAGTATATGGGTGTATGCCTATTTAATACTGAAGTTTCATCCTTCTACATCAAAGAAAGTTATTCATATATTGAAATATTTCGATTCGAACGAGTTTGTTAAATGGAGATTAAATTGTAAATTTTATTCAATGTCTTCATTTTTAATTTAGCTCTACAAGTTGAAACCTTTGTAAATATTAATAAATAGCTTATATTATACATTATGTTGTTCATTTTTTTTTCTAACCAGCTGGAAATTTTTTGTGCTTGCAAGCTCACTGGAACATTTAAAAACACACCCCGATATATGCATTAAATACTTTTTAATTACAAAAACTTAAAATTTAACCTTTAAACTTGATTTTTTTTTAAAAGTATAGGTTACAATATGTCAATTTTTGGGATGTGATAAAAAACAAAACAAACAGTTCATTTTAAAAAAGTATAGGTTAAAATATGTCAATTTTTTGAGATGTAATAAAAAACAAAACAAACAGTATTTTTAAAAAATGTACCATTCTGATTTACAGTTCATTCTTTATTCACATAATTATGCTTAACTTTTTGGACACCAGTGTTTTCTTTTATTTAAAACTTTCTTTAAGAAACATATTAAAAAAGATGTGGTTTAGAGAAGTACGTTAAAATGCACAATATCCCCTTCACTCGTAAACTGTGTTGAATTTACACATCACGCTTTGTTAGGAGACATCGGATCGTGTCATGATCCTCCCGTTGGTGTGGCGTCGCCAAAAGCCCTCGAGTAGCTAACGTCACTCATTCATTCTTCTTAGGACAACTTATGTAAACAACGTATTGTTTTGCTTCTATAGTAGAGATCTTTAGAAATTTCAGTGTAGGGAGAAAAAAACAAGAATTATTGAAATGAAGCTTGTAGCTTAGCTATTTCTAGCATTTCTATAATTCTTTTGAATAAAATTTTCCTCTTATTTTTGTTTATTTTGTTGATATTATCATTTTTATACTTAGCGGTTACACACTTAAAAAAAAGACAAGGTTTGGCTTTTTTTGGGCTTCGATACAAAAATGTCATTATCTCCAAAATTTCAACAATTTTCGTTTATATTGGAACTCGATACAAAAATGACATCATTAAGCCATTTATCTACAATATTTGAACAATTTTCGTTTATGTTTGGACTCGACACAAAAATGACATCATTATTCACAAAGTTTGAACGATTTTCTTTTACATTCATGTTTACTATTAAATCCATCTTTATTGATAAAAAAATATTCACAACTATATATAAAATTTTTTTAAAAAACCCGTTTCTGAATTATTTGTAGCTTAGCCATTTTTACAATTCTTTTGAATAAAAAGTTTCCGTTTAGTTTTGGTTTACAATCTTCTCTTATATCCATTTATATTGAAAAAAATATTTATACAACTATATATAAGCAATTAAAAAACTTGTTTTTGAATTATGCTTTGGGTGTATATAAAGAAGTTATTTCTTACTAAAACAATTCAAAATTGATCCAGACGGCATTTGGGCAAATGTTCCGACTTCGACTTTCAGACATTCTGATACTGTTGGAATAATTGCCTTTTCTTACAAGAAAAAGAAACCCACTCAATGTACTATAGCTACAAAAACGAGAAATATGTCATTCCCTATATCGTCAGAAAACTGATATAAAGATTTACAAGCGGATTATATTGATCCTATGGATATAAATCGTCTTCAAGTGTACGGCGGTAATAGAAAGATGAACTTATTACAAATGTCTGGATTATTTCTATGTATTGTATTATACGCAAGAAAACAGACTGTTACACTCTAAATAAAAATATTGTTCTTTAACGAATGCAGTGCCTACAAATATTTGCACTGATAACTGTTATATACTGTAACCATAAAAATGATTGTAACACTATGTAATAATATTAATAGAACCCCTTGAATAAAAAATTATTTTCCCGCATAAACTGTGTTCGTTTACTTTCGAGTCGTGTCTTCATTATGCATGTTGCAATGCTGTTACGCAAGATTTCCTGCTAGAGATGTTTTTCTTTCATTTCAACCTTAAAGATTAAACGCGCAGACCCTCCTCTGCTATTTTTTTCCCTGTCTTACATAAGAGTTGTTTTTGAATAATATGCGCAGTAAGATTTGTAAAAACAACTTCGTTTTTAAAAATTTGTCCTTCATTTCGAGTATAAAATGTCAATCTGGCTTTCAACCTTTGTCTAGTCTGTTCCTGAAGTTCCTAACGTGCTACATTTTTTTTTGGATCAGTCCACGTCTTCTTACCGCCTTTTTCTTGATTTCTGAAGTTCTTTTGGATAAATCTGAACCTTCTTAGTATATCTCTACAACAATGGAAAATGGTGAGTGGAATTTGTATTTTTTCCTTTTCCTTTTAGATACATTTCGTTGAGAGCTTTTTTCTGTATTGCTTCATTAGTCTACGTTTTTAAAATTCTCTAGATAGCTTTGATTCCTCTTGCGCCAAAAAAAGAAAATTTAACGTAGACTTATCAAAGGAGAGCGACGCCCCATCGAGTAAAATAGCAACTCCCTATTCGGTATAAATCGGAAAAGGCATTTGTATCGAACTTAAAGACTTTCGCAAAACCCTGTACATGGGTTTTGTCAAAACGAACGAGAAGAACGAGGTTAATAGAACAACCCTGTTCTTCTAGAAGGGATAACGCACATTCAGGAACATCTGAAATCTATGTAATAAATTTACGTTGGAGTAGGGTGATATCCAAACTTCTCCTGATTTGTGTATACATTAGAATTGCTCACAAGTGGCTAACTTTTAAAAAGTGTGTGCGTTAAAAATTTTTTTCTAACTTACGGAAACACACACAAAGATCTTTACAAGATTTAATTCGTCGTTTCGCGGTGCAGTTCAAAGTTGGCGAACAGAAATTCATTACTCTGATTTGGAGAGCATTTTCGATAGAAGTCGTACCGCTCTTTATGATCTCTCGAGCAGAGACGACTGCGATTTATATTATGCTTCAACATAATTTTCCGAAAAATTGTTGATGCGGACATAATAGAAAATAGTTTTTATTTCTGCAGCGATGCAGTTAGACTTTTGGCGATTTCACAGATTATACCGTACATTGATCGAGCATTTACCAAAATTCAGAATTCAATAGATGCCTTCATCCACAACGGCAGTGGTTGGGTTTTAAATGAGGTGGAATTCCTTGACGTTCATGAGGGTAACTTTCGGGAAACAGCGGGAGGATGTTCAAATGCGAAACATCCTTCGAATCTAAAAGAACAAACACGAATTACTGCATCTGCAGTGCTCTAATAATCAATGTTTCATGTACACCATTTTAGCTACGCTTTTCCCCCAGCGTGCAAACGCTCATAGAGTATCGAAATACAAATCATTTCTGCATTCGATAAATTACTCCATGTTAAATTTCCCAGTAACACTCTCAAATGTGAAATCTTTCGAAAAGGCAAACAATCTTAGAGTTAACATATTCGGCTATGCCGACAATCTTGTGTACCCCATGTATATTGGTAAACCAAATCAGCGCGAAGTCAACTTGCTCTTTTTTGATAACCACTATTTTCCGATTAGAAACTTCAATCGGTTGTTACGGCAAAAAACAAACGAAAATTATTTCTGCGTCGATTGCCCCCCTCAGGGGGCTCACCTTCTTTAGGTGAGTACGGGTGTCACAATCCCGAGGTGCCCTAGTGATCTTTTCCTTTTCCCAAGGGGTTTAATGTATATAATCATCTGTATATATAATCTGTATATAATTATACTGTATATAATTTACTGTATATAATCATCATTCATTTCTAATTTTGTCTATAATATTTTGCATTACGCTATTAGGTAGCCAGTTTAATTTCATTGCCTTATGAACTGTATATCCATTAATATTTTTTGCTAATCTACACGTAGGAGCCATCTTTAAGACTTTAACATTTAAATATTCTACAGTTTCAATAACAGTATATGTTTTTCCAGAACCTGGACTACCCGAAATTAAAATAATTGTATTTTTTTTCTTTAAACCATTCGTTTAACATATCTACGAAAATATTTTGAGAATTAGATAAAGTATTAATATGTTTGTTGAACCCAATCGCATCTGTCAATTCAATAGATTCAAATTTCCCAGTGGAAATTTTTTCTGCAGTTGTATTAATAACGACATTATTACTATAGAATTGATTTTCCATAATGAAAAAGAAGAAAAACGTTTTTGGTTATTAGTATGTTCAAATATTTCAATAAATTATATATGTGATATGTATAAATTATATACTAATAAATCAATTCAATTAAATGGAGACAAACTATTTCTAGAAAATCACATGCAAATTTCGTTTAAAGTTACTGAAATTATTGATCCGGATGAATGGCTAATTAAACCATTTAACTCTATTTTTGGATATAAATACAAAAATTCAGAGAATGAGAGTCTTGAGTTATACATAAATTCACAAGTTCGAACAGGAAAATATTATGTTATTGGAGAAGATAATATTATTTTAATATCAATAGAAAACGAAAATGAAATGTTCTGCTTACATAAAGATACTATTGATATACTATTAAATAGAAGTGTTTACTGTCCTTTTATGTACAAAATGAGACATGTTTTGAGCTGTATAAAAAATTAAATTTATTATTTTTTAAGAAAAATTTCTTATGTTTCTTCAAGTTAAAATATTGTGTACAATTTGTAAATCTTTACGAATAAAACAATATTTTTCTATTTTAGCGTCTTGTAAATAACATAATATTTTTTTTAAATGTTGAAGATTATATCTTAAATTTTCCAAATAAAAATATAATCCTTCAGTTAACCAAGAAATTTTATTAAAATATAATGGCAACCAATAATTACATTTTATATAATTTACATCATTAAAAAAATGTTTTGGTTTTGACACAATCATTGGTGAAACGTAAGCAATTTTGTTCTTTTCCATTCTATACATAATTCCTAAAACAGGCTTCTCACACAATTCAATTTCACATTTATACAAATTTGAATAATTTATATCGAAATTAGTTTGAGATTTTACATATATTTTTGAAATTTTGTTTGTATATTGAAGAGTGACTGGTGCATTAATACAATTAGATTCTTTCAATAACTTTTTAAATAAATACCACCAGGAATTCCATTTTTTCCATTTTAAATTATTTCTTTTAAAATATTTACATAGTATAAAAAGTTCAATGTTAAATGTTGACATTAAGCAATGTCTAACTATTGTGTACAGCGCATTAAATGTTTTTGTTCTTTTGCAAGAGATTGTTTGAAAGCTGACCATTTGATTAGACCCAACAGCATATAAAACTGAATTGTGAAAAGCATATTCATATATTTCAGATTTATTCAATAATGCTAATAATAAATCACATTTGTTTCCTGATGTTACACTAATTGCATTGGTTTGATTATGAGCTTTAACAACAAAAGTTTATGTTTTAAATTGTTGAGTTATGGGTTTGTTTGAATATAAAACTAAAATATTATTTGTATCGATATTTTCTATATGTTTAGTTAATCTTATTTTTAGAATGGGTTTTTTGAACTTTAAAGCTATAAATGTACATTTTTTATAATTACAACTGTATGAATCTATGTAATTAAACATTCTAACTTATTCTTTATATAAGTAACATTTTGCCCATTGATATTATGTTTTACAATTTCATATAAAAATGATTTATGCCCAGTTACAAACAATCGATAAAATCTTAAAATTAAAACAATAATGTGAAATACTATTAAACAATGAAACCAAACCCATATTACAAAAAATATTTTTGAATATAAAACATTGAGGGGGAGTAAGCATTGTAAAGAATATTTTGCATAATCAGTACTTTCCATTATTTCTAAATTGCATTTACTATACAGAGTAAACAAATTTTTAGATGGAGGATAATAATCTCTATTAAAAAATACGTGTAAAAATGTAAGTTGTAAAAATACATTTGTAAAATTAATAATTTCAAATATTACGTGTTTAGTAAAATAATTAAATTTAGAGTTTTTAATTTCCAATACAACGTAATCGCAATATATTTCATCCAGTTTAAAACTTTGTAATGATAAATTTTCTACATAATGACTTACAAAAGATTTCCATATCCAGTTTGGAAGGGAAAACAATAAAGCTTCTAATAACAAAACAATTGCAACCCATTGATAATAATAATGATAGTACTGCCCATTAACATCTGTAAACGTTCCGTTAATTAGACAATGAGTATTTACAAAATTATCCGAATAAGCTTTTAAACTGGTACATATTATTACATCACCGAATAATTGTTTAGTAAAACTTAAAATGAAGGCAGTAATAAAAAGATTACGAGTATGAAAATGGTAAAAATCACATACTAAACTTGAAAAACGTAGCTTTGAAGGTGTGGTGAATTTTAAAAGAGATAAGAAACGTAACATCTTTTTTATAACATACGTCACTTCCTACTTGTGAGTATATAAGGAGCGTGTCGAGCCTTTAGTCTCACGATGAATATGTCGGTTTCAGATGAATCAATCGATCTCCCATCTTTATCTCCGTTATTCAGGTAAAAAAATTATTATTTTGTTAATAAGACGCAATAATCATTTTTTAAGTAAATATTAGACGTATCTAATATTAATCTTTCAACAGAAGGCGAGCATCACCTCCATTGGATTTACGAACTAATGATTCAATTCAAAGGTAGATATTTTGTTCAAATAAATAAATATATATTTTTTTGTTTTTTAAAGAGCTTTGAAAAAAAAACTAAAAATTATTATTTTATAGAATGGCGAATAGAGACAACGGGCAAGTTTTCTCAGTCTATAGACATGACAGGTAAAAAGAGTTTTATGCAGTTATAATATTTAATATATTAATTTTGTATTACAGTTATTTGTTTTCTTTACAGAGGTTACGTTGAAGTTTATGATAGAGAAGGAGCTATAATCCAATCTGGAGAAGTATCTTCGACAACGAATGACATATCTACTGTGAATATGAATTAATTTTGTAATAATTGTTTATTTTATAATAATAAAAGAATGAATTACATCTATTATTGTGTTTAGTTAATAAAGATATGTTAAATCTATTATTGTGTTGTTTAATTAATGAAGATGTTTAAAGAATTGGTTAAATCTATTATAGCATATAGGACAGAAAAACAACTTTTGTCATTACAACTAAGTGAAACTTTAAAAAAAAATATTCAAGAAGATATTATTTCTGCCTTTGAATTAAGTAAACCTCTTGTTTCTCATCATATTAAGCTATTTAGAAGTAGTAATAGTTTTTTTGATTTTTTATTGAAACTTATAGATGTTGATTTAAAAGAAGAATTTGTTGGTAGAGATGATTTTTATATGTTGTGGTTAAGGAGAAAGGTGGAATATTTTCCCATGTTACTTTTGTATGAGTGGGTATTATTCGAATAATTAAAATAATAATGAAAAATATTAATAATAACCATATAAACATCTTTTTTAATAAATATATTTTAATTCATATTGATTGTTGTCATAGTGAAATCCAATACTTTCATTACACCCTTTAAAACGAGAAGTAATTTTTAATTTAGTTTGAATATTATTAACTTTTAATAACAGTTTTTTTAAGCTAATCATCTTTATTTTTATAATCGAAACATTTCATGGAATTATTGTAAAATATATTTGCATTAATCTCTCTTAGAAATGAAAATTCATAAATTAGTTTCATCTTAGTTTGAGCATTTCGAAGCTTTAAAAGTATGTCTTTTACTTGCATCTTTACTTATGGTTCATCTTCTGAATCGGGAATATTATATTTATCTATTAGGTTTAGTGGATTAACATACCCTTGAGAAAATACATTTTTAAATTCATCTCCTGTATCTAACTTATTTGTGATTATTTCTCTTTTTAATAACTGTTTTCTAGCAATAAAATAGTTGAAGGGTATAATATAAACTTTAAAGTTTTCATAATCATTTTTTAAAATTTTGTAAAATTTTTTTAATAATTTGATTTATATTCACCGTAATAGGGGGATAGCAATTTATTACAATACTGTCTTTGAGGTATTAGATAGGTGTCATATATATGGTTTATTACATAACTATTTGGTAAATGAATATGCAAAACGTCACTTATAAAATGAGTGGGAGTTAAAAAAGGCACTTTATGCATTTTATTGTTTATAAAATTTATTGAAAAAGATAATACTTGACACGATCGGACATGTTCTATCATACTTAAAAATATATTCATATTCTTATTTAATAATTAATATTCAAATTATTTGATTCATTGATCGAACTCGACTCAAAGCTGTGTAAATTAAATGTACATTATCCGAGTGATCAAAGTCTATAATAATGTTTTCGTTAATAGTATCTCCTTGGTATTTATGTATAGTGGTTGCAAATGTTACAGCTATAGGAAACATTCCATTTCTTTTGCTTCTGCTAAGATTAACTTCTTTTGTATAATATTTACATACAATTTCATCGGAAACGTTATTATAATATAAAAATTTTAAACTTGAACCATTAGGTAACTCATTAGTTTCTGTAACTATAACATCACAATTGTTTTTCACTCGAATATAGTTATTTTCCACAATCTGATTGTTATAAATTTGAGGTAAATATATATCGGGACCATTTAATAAATCTAAATAATTATTATTATATTGCTGAGCAGTTTTATTTTTATAAACTAGTATTTTAGAGCAATCTTTAATTAAACTTTCAGTGATGTATTTAATCATTGGGTACGTCAATTCAATATATTTAAACATTTTTTCTGGGTTTGACATTAACTTTTTTAAGGTATTTATTATAACAAAATATTCATTAGTAAATCTCTTATTTTCTTTTAAACTTAATTGTTTTATATCAATATCAGAAAAAGTAGCATTAAA
Organism: Trichonephila clavata; assembly: GCA_019973975.1. NCBI lineage: Eukaryota > Metazoa > Arthropoda > Arachnida > Araneae > Nephilidae > Trichonephila > Trichonephila clavata. The sequence goes on along the minus strand of BMAO01013229.1, from coordinate 10,757 downwards.
AATGTTATAATCACAGTTTACAGGTCGTAATTGATCTTTATCACCTAACGCAATAATTAATACAGGTGATGTTTTAAAAAAATAAGCAATTATATGATAAATAAGCCAAAACGGAATCATCCCAATTCCATCAATAACAACAATATTTGGAGTACATGAGCAACATAGTTTTGTTTCAAAAATAGGTTTACTTATTTCTAAACATGTTTGTATATAATCATCATTCATTTCTAATTTTGCAATTTTGTCTATAATATTTTGCAATACGCTATTAGGTAGCCAGTTTAATTTCATTGCTTTATGAACTGTATATCCATTAATATTTTTTGCTAATCTACACGTAGGAGCCATCTTTAAGACTTTAACATTTAAATATTCTACAGTTTCAATAACAGTATATGTTTTTCCAGAACCTGGACTACCCGAAATTAAAATAATTGTATTTTTTTTTCTTTAAACCATTCGTTTAACATATCTACAAAAATATTTCGAGAATTAGATAAAGTATTAATATGTTTGTTGAACCCAATCGCATCTGTCAATTCAATAGATTCAAATTTCCCAGTGGAATTTTTTTCTGCAGTTGTATTAATAACGACATTATTACTATAGAATTGATTTTCCATAATGAAAAAGAAGAAAAACGTTTTTGGTTATTAGTATGTTCAAATATTTCAATAAATTATATATGTGATATGTATAAATTATATACTAATAAATCAATTCAATTAAATGGAGACAAACTATTTCTAGAAAATGACATGCAAATTTCGTTTAAAGTTACTGAAATTATTGATCCGGATGAATGGCTAATTAAACCATTTAACTCTATTATAGGATATAAATACAAAAATTCAGAGAATGAGAGTCGTGAGTTATACATAAATTCACAAGTTCGAACAGGAAAATATTATGTTATTGGAGAAGATAATATTATTTTAATATCAATAGAAAACGAAAATGAAATGTTCTGCTTACATAAAGATACTATTGATATACTATTAAATAGAAGTGTTTACTGTCCTTTTATGTACAAAATGAGACATGTTTTGAGCTGTATAAAAAATTAAATTTATTATTTTTTAAGAAAAATTTCTTATGTTTCTTCAAGTTAAAATATTGTGTACAATTTGTAAATCTTTACGAATAAAACAATATTTTTCTATTTTAGCGTCTTGTAAATAACATAATATTTTTTTTAAATGTTGAAGATTATATCTTAAATTTTCCAAATAAAAATATAATCCTTCAGTTAACCAAGAAATTTTATTAAAATATAATGGCAACCAATAATTACATTTTATATAATTTACATCATTAAAAAAATGTTTTGGTTTTGACACAATCATTGGTGAAACGTAAGCAATTTTGTTCTTTTCCATTCTATACATAATTCCTAAAACAGGCTTCTCACACAATTCAATTTCACATTTATACAAATTTGAATAATTTATATCGAAATTAGTTTGAGATTTTACATATATTTTTGAAATTTTGTTTGTATATTGAAGAGTGACTGGTGCATTAATACAATTAGATTCTTTCAATAACTTTTTAAATAAATACCACCAGGAATTCCATTTTTTCCATTTTAAATTATTTCTTTTAAAATATTTACATAGTATAAAAAGTTCAATGTTAAATGTTGGCATTAAGCAATGTCTAACTATTGTGTACAGCGCATTAAATGTTTTTGTTCTTTTGCAAGAGATTGTTTGAAAGCTGACCATTTGATTAGACCCAACAGCATATAAAACTGAATTGTGAAAAGCATATTCATATATTTCAGATTTATTCAATAATGCTAATAATAAATCACATTTGTTTCCTGATGTTACACTAATTGCATTGGTTTGATTATGAGCTTTAACAACAAAAGTTTATGTTTTAAATTGTTGAGTTATGGGTTTGTTTGAATATAAAACTAAAATATTATTTGTATCGATATTTTCTATATGTTCAGTTAATCTTATTTTTAGAATGGGTTTTTTGAACTTTAAAGCTATAAATGTACATTTTTTATAATTACAACTGTATGAATCTATGTAATTAAACATTCTAACATATTCTTTATATAAGTAACATTTTGCCCATTGATATTATGTTTTACAATTTCATATAAAAATGATTTATGCCCAGTTACAAACAATCGATAAAATCTTAAAATTAAAACAATAATGTGAAATACTATTAAACAATGAAACCAAACCCATATTACAAAAAATATTTTTGAATATAAAACATTGAGGGGGAGTAAGCATTGTAAAGAATATTTTGCATAATCAGTACTTTCCATTATTTCTAAATTGCATTTACTATACAGAGTAAATAAATTTTTAGATGGAGGATAATAATCTCTATTAAAAAATACGTGTAAAAATGTAAGTTGTAAAAATACATTTGTAAAATTAATAATTTCAAATATTACGTGTTTAGTAAAATAATTAAATTTAGAGTTTTTAATTTCCAATACAACGTAATCACAATATATTTCATCCAGTTTAAAACTTTGTAATGATAAATTTTCTACATAATGACTTACAAAAGATTTCCATATCCAGTTTGGAAGGGAAAACAATAAAGCTTCTAATAACAAAACAATTGCAACCCATTGATAATAATAATGATAGTACTGCCCATTAACATCTGTAAACGTTCCGTTAATTAGACAATGAGTATTTACAAAATTATCCGAATAAGCTTTTAAACTGGTACATATTATTACATCACCGAATAATTGTTTAGTAAAACTTAAAATGAAGGCAGTAATAAAAAGATTACGAGTATGAAAATGGTAAAAATCACATACTAAACTTGAAAAACGTAGCTTTGAAGGTGTGGTGAATTTTAAAAGAGATAAGAAACGTAACATCTTTTTTATAACATACGTCACTTCCTACTTGTGAGTATATAAGGAGCGTGTCGAGCCTTTAGTCTCACGATGAATATGTCGGATTCAGATGAATCAATCGATCTCCCATCTTTATCTCCGTTATTCAGGTAAAAAAATTATTATTTTGTTAATAAGACGCAATAATCATTTTTTTAAGTAAATATTAGACGTATCTAATATTAATCTTTCAACAGAAGGCGAGCATCACCTCCATTGGATTTACGAACTAATGATTCAATTCAAAGGTAGATATTTTGTTCAAATAAATAAATATATATTTTTTTGTTTTTTAAAGAGCTTTGAAAAAAAAAACAAAAAATTATTATTTTATAGAATGGCGAATAGAGACAACGGGCAAGTTTTCTCAGTCTATAGACATGACAGGTAAAAAGAGTTTTATGCAGTTATAATATTTAATATATTAATTTTGTATTACAGTTATTTGTTTTCTTTACAGAGGTTACGTTGAAGTTTATGATAGAGAAGGAGCTATAATCCAATCTGGAGAAGTATCTTCGACAACGAATGACATATCTACTGTGAATATGAATTAATTTTGTAATAATTGTTTATTTTATAATAATAAAAGAATGTATTACATCTATTATTGTGTTTAGTTAATAAAGATATGTTAAATCTATTATTGTGTTGTTTAATTAATAAAGATGTTTAAAGAATTGGTTAAATCTATTATAGCATATAGGAAAGAAAAACAACTTTTGTCATTACAACAAAGTGAAACTTTAAAAAAAAATATTCAAGAAGATATTATTTCTGCCTTTGAATTAAGTAAACCTCTTGTTTCTCATCATATTAAGCTATTTAGAAGTAGTAATAGTTTTTTTGATTTTTTATTGAAACTTATAGATGTTGATTTAAAAGAAGAATTTGTTGGTAGAGATGATTATGTTGAACAAAATTTTATAAAATTTGAAGACGAACACAAAAAAAAATGAAAATTACGAATATAAGATTAAACAAATTACGGAAGAAAATGATGCATGTCAAAAGGAACTTAAAAAATGTAAAAGTAAAATTGAGGATGCCCAAATTGAAATGCAACTGGATGAAGTATATTGCGATTACGTTGTATTGGAAATTAAAAACTCTAAATTTAATTATTTTACTAAACACGTAATATTTGAAATTATTAATTTTACAAATGTATTTTTACAACTTACATTTTTACACGTATTTTTTAATAGAGATTATTATCCTCCATCTAAAAACTTATTTACTCTCTATAGTAAATGCAATTTAGAAATAATGGAAAGTACTGATTATGCAAAATATTCTTTACAATGCTTACTCCCCTCAATGTTTTATATTCTAAAATATTTTTTGTAATATGGGTTTGGTTTCATTGTTTAATAGTATTTCACAAAGTAGTATTTTTCAAAGTTAATCAAGCTAACTAACTCCTTATACCAAACTTTATTATAAATTATCTTTTTAATTTTTTTCGGTAAAAGTAAACTATTCATATCGGATACTTTATGAATCCTGCTTACTATTATGTTAAGAGAAATATTGAATAATGATTCGAATTGCATTATATAACACTTTAAAAAAGTACTCATAAACAAATGCTTATATATACCCCCCAAAAAAACAAATTATATTTTTAAGATTACAATAAATTATTCAAAAAAATTTTGAAATTTATTTCAAGATGAGATTTTAAAAAAATTATTTTTTTGCCATATATCTATATAAAGGTCTTTTATTATAATATTTGAAACAATAATGGAGGAAGTTAATTTCGTTCAGCTTTCCAAATTTGCTAAAGAACCAACTCAACATTCCGATGATTCAGTTGGATATGATATTTATAATCCAATAAATCAGCATATTTTAATTCAACCAAACCAACAAGTTGAAATAAATACAAAAATATCAATAGAAATGCCTAATAATGTGTGGATATTAATTGCATCTAAATCCGGAATAGCTAAAACATTTCAAACATACGTTCAGGGTGGTATAATAGATCAAGGCTACAGAGGACCAATTATTGTTCTTTTAAAAAATACTGGAAGTGAAAAAGTATTAATTCGTGCAGGTGAACCTATCGCCCAGTTAATGTCTTTAGCCTGCTTTCTGTAATATAGTAATGCTAACTACGTCTATTAGTTTTTACATATAATCGTCAATTAAAATGGAATTTACAAATAACTAGATCTCAAAACATGTATGAGAAATGAAATCGAAAAAAGTGTTAGCTAAAAAAATAACACCGTTTCGTATAAATGATGTATTTGTTGAAAATACAGAAGTAAATCCTGAATTTTATATTGAAATTGAAGATCCATTTAACGATGTACAAAACAAAAATACAATTGTACCAATTCAACGAGTTGACTGTCTCAATCTTACAAATAATCAAATCACTGATGATATTGAAGAATTGGAATCTGACGTTAATTTGGAAACATTTGACATTGATAGCTATGAATCTGACGTTTCACAAGATGACGATTATTTAAATGATCCTTCATAGACTCCAAATAGAAGAGGGAATAGAAGAAGAACTCGCTTGAATCCACGTGTCCTTAATTCAAGTAATATAGTTAGAAATTCAAACAGTATAAGCAATACTACAAATAGAAGCATTGAAGAAAATTCAATTCGAAATTTTTCTTTAGATGGGCTTTCTAGCATACCAAGTTTAAACTCTACTACAGACGGGCTTTCTAGCATACCAAGTTTAAACTCAACTACAGACAGGCGTTCTAGCATACCAAGTTTAAACTCTACTACAGACGGGCTTTCTAGCATACCAAGTTTAAACTCTACTACAGACGGGCTTTCTAACATACCAAGTTTAAACTGAACTACAGACAGGCGTTCTAGCATACCAAGTTTAAACTCAACCACAGACAGGCGTTCTAGCATATCAAGTTTGGACTCTTCTGCAGACAGGCGTTCTAGCATATCAAGTTTGGACTCTTCTGCAGACAGGCGTTCTAGCATTTTAAGTTTAAACACTTCTGCAGACAGTTGTTCTAGCATATCAAGTTTAAATTTGAACTATCGTAGTCGTAGCCCGATTCAAAGTTTTTCCAGGTCAAATTCGAACTATTGAACTCACAGCTCAAGTCGAAATTCAAGAAGTAGAAATGTAAAGAATAATATAAATTCCATTAGAAATAGAAGGCATACAAACTCAATATCTCCGATGGATGCTTTACGAGCAAATTTTCTTGATTTATCTCCGATGGATATTTTACGAGCAAATTTTCTTGATTTGTCTCCGATGGATGTTTCACGAGCAAATTTTCCTGATTTGCCTCCTGTTATAGAAAATTGTCCTGTATCTCCTATTGATGTTTTAAGAGCCAATTTCCCTGAAAAATTATCTCCTGTTATAACAAATTGTCCTGTATCTCCTATTGATGTTTTAAGAGCCAATTTTCCTGAAGAATTATCTCCTGTTATAGCAAATTGTCCTGTATCTCCTATTGATGTTTTAAGAGCAAATTTCGCAGAAGAATTTTAAGGCCAATCTTACCAACAAATATGTTAACAGCAAATCTTCCTGAAAATGTCATTATTTACAATGTTAAAAATCAATTCACTTGAACGATTTTAAAATACTACAGTTTTTATACCCAGATCTTACTTTTGAAAATGATTTGCTAATAGTTTCTAGTTGATCAAATAACCAATCGGAAAATGACTTATCTCTTTCTTCTTTTTTGTATTTTTCAAATAAGCTGCTTATTTTATTTTGTAAAATAATCAATTTTGATAGAGTTTCTTCCAAATTTTTTGTTTTTAAAGCACCCTGTATTGTATTATACATTGATAATAAATGATCTGTATTTTCATAGCTTATTTCAATTTTTTGACTTTGAAATTTATTTTTTAATAAAAAGTATGTTTTAAGCATTAATTCTACATTGTTTTCATGAAATTCAATTCGATTTTCGTCGAATGCTTTAATAATGACTTTAAGGGAATTATTTATTTTTTCGAATACAGAATCTATATACATACTTGAACTTTTTAAACTGGCATTAAGTAATTCTTCGAATTTTAAATCAGTTATAGTTAGTATTTCAAGATGTACAAACTGTGCTAAAATATATTCATAAGTTAATTCAGTTTTATTTTCATCTAATTCTTCAATTAATTTTTCTATTCTAAAAAGGGCTTTTTCCGTATTTAACAAACGACTATCACACTTATGTTTAAAATACAAATCACTTAAATGTACATATAGATTTAAAAATAAACTTATAATTTGATCCAAGCGTAATGTGTCATTTTCCATTTTATTAACTGTATATAATACTTCTGATTCATTTAATACATTAATATTTACTTTTCGCTTCTTATTAGCTTTTATTTCTTCTGTATATTGCTCTTCATCATCTAAGTTTTCTTCAATCCTTTTATTTTCAATTTCTAATTTTTCTTTAATTCTTTTATTTTCGGTTTCTAAATTTTCTATAACTGTGTTATTATCACTTATTGTCTTTGTTAATTCATAATATTTTTATTGTAGTTAGCATTTATTTTATTCTTATTTTGATTCAATTGCTCTACTAACCTTTTTAATCTTTCATTTTCTTCTTGTAACTGAGTGAGTTCAATAATGTTATTGTTTCTTATTTTTAATTCTTTTTGCAAATCTAGTTTTTCCACATTTAAATTTTGTTCGTTTGACTCCAATTTCTCTATTTTTTTCAAACAATTAATTAATTTTTCTTGTAAATCTTTATGCTTCTCTTTATGTTCCTCAAATAAATCCTCTTCTTCTCTTTTCACACTTACTGTGTGCTGTAATTCTTTATTCAGTTTATTATTTTCGTCTCTAAGAATCCCTATTTGATTATGCAAATGATTTAATTCAGAATCACAAGATATTTTACTTGTAATAATTATATTTAATGCTTCCTCTACTGTATTAGAATTTCCCCAATCCATATAGTTTAATTCATTAAATGCTTGAATTACTTTTGCTATTTTAGAATATTTATTATTTAGTTATTAAATCATTAATTAATATTATAAAATTATGTAACCAATGTTCTTTAGTATTCGAATCTTTATATATCTTTTCGTAGATATTTGAATATTTGAAAGAATTTAAACATAATTTTTTAGTATAAAATAAAATTTGTTCAAATGACTTCGTTTCATCAAATATTTCAAAGATATTTTCTTGATAGCTCTTTAAAAAGATTTCAAACTTTTTTATTTCTTCTTGACATTCTTCCAACATTTCTTTGTTTTTTTTTATCTTGTTGTATCATATCACCAATAACACTTTTATATTCTTTTTCCTTTTTATCTTCCCCTCAGGGGGCTCACCTTCTTTAGGTGAGTACGGGTGTCACAATCCCGAGGTACCCTAGTGATCTTTTCCTTTAACCAAGGGGTTTACTGTCTTTGGTAAACACGGGTGTCACGACCCCGGTGGGCCCTAGTGATCCTTCTCTATTTTCGACCCTCTTTCTGTCATTCAATTTTTCCTTTACTTCTCTTCACGTCTAGATCACAGCTTAAAAAATATTAAATTTACTTGTATGTGTAAATGTGTGCGTTATATATTTATTTCATTTGATTACTTATCCATTAATAACATATTTTTGTTTTTATTTTGTATTGTGTTAATTTAGTGTCTTTTTTCTTCAGTTTCATTAATTATTTTGCTTATGTTGATATTCGTTTTCGACTAACACCGTTGGTTTTCCGACCCGCATGTTTGCCGTGTGCGGCGTCCCGTAAGGAGGAAAATGGTGTCCTGGGGATACCTTTTGCGTTCCCTTTGGCCCACGCTTCGCTGTAGACGGGTGGCAGGAGTGAACCCGCTCCTGTCAATCGGCTAGTGATAAGTCTCCTCTGAGACATTGCTGTAGGGTTAGTGCTGCAGATAAGGGGAGGCGGGTTTACCGTTGGATCCTCGCCCTGATGCTGTAGCACTATATTCTGGGTGTACTCCAGGTAAGTGCCGTGCCTGACTATTCAGTTGACCGGCTCACTGCCTCCCTTGTTGGACTCCGTGTGGGTGGAGGCACGCCAGGACGAATTTTCATTTTTCTTATGGATCCAAGTCTGATGCGCCAGGGTAAAGGCCTTGTATTTCCCAACCCTAACATTGATCAAGTTTCAACTACTACTAGATTTTTATTAATTTCACTTCCTAACACTGACATGACAAAAATATCACCTTTTGCTATTCATAAAGCCCTCATTGGAATAGGTGGTGAACCGAAATCCGTAAAACGGTTACGTTCCGGGACCTACTTATAGAAACTAATACTTCTTTACAAACAAAATCCTTTCTCCTCGCGAAATCCTTTCTAAACAACCCTATTACAATAAGTCCGCACAAAACTCTCAATTCCTGCCGTGGTGTTATTTCGGAACCTGACCTGTTGACTACCCCTGAAACGGAGATCCTTGAGGTTTCTCTACTCAGGGCGTTACTCAGGTTAGAAGAATCACTATTAGAAAAGATGCAAATATAATTCCAACCAAACACATTATTTTAACTTTCAATAGCCAAAACTACCCACATCCATTAAAGCCGGCTACCTTAACTGTAAATACGCCCATACATACCGAATCCTCTGCGCTGTTTTAAGTGCCAGAGGTTCGGACATTCACAAACATCCTGTCGTGGACAATTACTTGCTCTAGATGTGCGTCTGTTGGGCATTCCTCCACTGACTGCAATCTAGAGCCAAAATGCATTAACTGTTCAGAACCCCATCCATCCGATTCCAAACTGTGTTCAAAATGGAAATTAGAAAAACAAATTCAAGAAATCAAAACACATAAAAATATCTCGTATCCAGAAGCACGAAAATTAATAGCTCCACAGTTACCTCAAAGCTACGCTCAGGTTGCCAAACCCTCAACCTTAACCAAATCATCCCAAACAGATGAAAATATACAAAAATAATTTGTCCACCTATAAAATTACTTCAACCAACTTCATCCCTCTTGAAACAAAATACATCAATATCCTCATCATCGTCAACCCAAACAAACCTCTCGCCTGCCGCCTCTTCAATAGCAGATAGAGTGTCGGAACCTGTACTTTCCACTACCAATAATATGTTTTCACCTATTGAATCTCTTCCAAATCAACTATTCAACCCACTTCTGTTGTTATTGAAACTCCCACCTGTACAACATCTAGTACCATAGCTGCTACCTCAGAATCAAATAGCTTAGCATCAACAGATACAACTTCTGTATCTCAGGTTTCAAAACGTCGTAAAAAAAAGCTTCCTACCAAAAAATTATCTAACACTCGAAAACCAAAAATAGAGATAAAAATGGCACCCCATAAACCGTAAAAAAGCTCACCTATTCAGGACACCTCAGATGAAGACATGATTATGTATGACGTAGAAGAAGAGGTGGAAACACCGAAAAAGAATATAATAAAACACTTGTCAGAAGAGTACTGGAAAAATGAGTGCTGGAGACAGGAGGAATTTTTACACGTTATTACTCCAAGAAAGCGTGTAGAAGAAACTGAAAGGAAATTATTAACCCCGACGAAGAACAGAAAGTGAAATTATTCAATCATACTTGGTGGGGGTAATCCCCACCAAAGATTACGAGTATGAAAATGGTAAAAATCACATACTAAACTTGGAAAAACGTAGCTTTGAAGGTGTGGTGAATTTTAAAAGAGATAATGAGTGAGTGAGTGAATGTAGGGTTTAATGGCGCAAGAACCGATTTCGGCTAAGCTGCGCCAATCAATTGTTAAAATATTAAAAATCCATTTAAAATACTCAAATATAGTTAAAAGCTCAAACAAATAAACAACAATTAGATTTTGGTGGGGCACACCCCACCAAGTCAGACAAGTTTAAAACATTTCAGAAAAAAAAAA
>BMAO01013228.1:0-43650 GCA_019973975.1 Trichonephila clavata | reverse complement strand
TGTATGAAATGATTCCTATTTACACACATTGCCTAGGCATTCTATAGAATGCTAATGAGAAACCGGCAAAGTATGAAATACATCTCAGATTCGTTTGAATATTGTCATTTGCAAGACATAAAATTTTAACATGTGTCTCAGGCTCAGAATTTGTTAGTTATACATTGCTGTTTGTTCGGAAATGTCAAAATGCTCCATTTTACTTAAATTGTTCAACAAAAAATTGGTTTTTCCTGTGCTGCCTGAAAATGGGGAGCAAGCTATAGTGTTGGAGAAGGTGTCACGATCTACAGCAGGGGTCGGCAATCTGTGTCACATGTGGACGCGGTACAATTCTCAGAGGCACTTTGCACTGCTAAAAAATTTGTAAATTTTTCAATTGTTTGATTTTCAATATTCGTATAGTGTCGGTTTCATATACTGCATGGATCGCTTTCGGTTATCCGAACAACCCGCATCCGAACGGTGTACGGTCCCAATTGATTCGAAAAAAACGATGTTTCTACTGCAATTATAAAATCAAAAACAATTTAAATATAAATAATCAACGTCACACTCTCAGCGGGCCACCGTAAAATTATCAAAACGTTGACCGGTCCGAAGATAAAAATGTTGGGAAGAACTGTTATACAGTATTACGTCACGGATTCTTTTTTCCCCCATTGGGGCTACAGATTGTTATTTTTACCATTTTCAGACCTAATACATTCCCCAGGGACTGCTATCCCTTTTTAGTGTGGCACCATGTAGGCGATACCGATTGCCGCCGGTAATTTTGACTCCCGGTTTTTCATCCCAGAGGGAGGTACCTGAGCTCTGAACTTGTTCTAATTTGCCAAGAGCAAAATTAAATTCCGAATTCTGGGATGTGATAGAATTCTGAAAGAACTTTCAAAAAATACAAAAATGTTACATGTTATAATATTGAACTTGTACATCCACCTTTGTGAACCTTGCCAGAAAAAACAGAAAATTATTTAAAAAAAGGTATTGTAGTAAAAACTTTGATTTTGTTTCCGAGTGCCAATATATTGGCAATTGTAATGAGTGGGAAATAGGATGGTGTCTATCGACTTAGAACTTCTGAAGGAATTCGAATACAAGTATATGCGAAATCACAATTTAGCAATATTTTTTTCAGTAGCAATCTCATTTTGTCAGAATAACATTTGTACATTTAGGAATGTAAGTCATTGATATAATATCCTTATCAAGACCTTTTTTCATACTTTGCCTAAACAGATTTGGGCATTCTATAGAATGCCTAGGCGTTCTATACAATGCCTAGGCAAAGTATGTATAAATCTCTTATTTCATACTTTGCCTAAAAAGTCCGCATTGTTAGAATGCCTAGGCATTCTATAGAATGCCCGCATTTCATACTTTGCCGGTAACATATACATCTGAATGTTTTGCTCCTCACATACGCAACTTTTTTAGTTTGGTTTCTATAGGAAATGTGTTTTCTTACTCCATAAATGCTTTGTTATTTGAAATATTTTTACTTCATTCTTCTCATTATGTTATGACTAATAGCTTTTAATTATTTTTTACTAGCTCACAAATCATGAAGTGATGAATGAACTTTTCAGTAATATTACTTGGTCAGGAGCTGACTTGGAGGTGGATGACAAAATTATAGTCAGTCATTGGATAACACCATATACTAACATATATATAAATCTTGCAATATTTATAATTATGAATGTAAGTTTTGTTTTTTTCAATGAATTTTTTTTTATTTATTTTGCAACATACTCCATAAAAATTCTAATGAATTTTATATGTTTCAGTTTATTACAACTACTGTATGTGCCACACTTCCTGTTCCTGCTGGTGTTTTCATTCCTGTGTTTCGTATTGGTAATTTATTTGTTCAAATCTTTTGCTTATGCAAGTTTGGAAACACTACTTCGTATCATATTATTAGCTATCTGATTTTTAAAAAAACCTTAGGTGCTGCATTTGGACGTTTGGTGGGTGAATGTATGGCTGCCTGGTTTCCAGAAGGTATTCGAATGGGTGATAATATTTTCAAAATTTTACTGGTGGCTATGCTGTTGTAGGTAGGTTTAAACATGACCATATTTTAGCTATATATACTTAATTAAATGAATCAAGTCTCTGAAAGTTAGTTTCTCTGATTAGTTAGCTCTGATAAGTTTTTTGATGCACTTATTTATTTGCCATATATGGGATATGGAAATAAATCTAAAGGTCCAATTTTCCCCCTGTGAAATTAGTAAAATTAATTCTATGCTTATTGAGTTATTGATTAAGTAACAATGTCTCCCTATATGGTAATAAACAATGAAGTAAGTGAGTATTTGAAATGTATTTTTTATTTTGAATTATTTTATTTGCCTTTAATATGCAGACTAATACTCTGGAAATAAGATATTATAATTTCAAATGGGTTGAGGTGGTAGCTATACTCGGGGGGGGGGGGAATTTGAGGTACTTGTGAGTCACACAATGCATAAAATAGTAAGATACCTCAAAACACTTTAATTTGGAATATAATTGTGATGTAAATTCATGTGTGATCAGTACATGATCAGCAAAAGATAACTGAAACGCATTAAAAGTTTTTATCTCTAAAGTTAACTTATTTTTAAAGGTAAAAATTTTTTTATATACAATTCTTATCTTTTAACTCGTATATGAACTGATAACTTAACCTTCTGTTACATAAACACAAGATGTTTTCCTTACTGGCCTTAACCATTTTTAGATTGAAATTTAGTTTCTGCTGAGGAAGTTATTCATTCTACATTTATTGTGACCCCCCCCCCCCCCACCAATATGAGTTCTGTTCTATTTGCTTAAAAATGGTTTATTGTGCGTGAATTTGCTTGGTTACTTTTACCGAGTTACTGTAAATTGATATATGTGTAATAAATCACTTCTGTTCTGATTAAGGGTATGGTCCAATTTCTGATTATGACAGTGCCTATTATAAAAATGTTCTTTTCTCATTTATGTACTGATATCATTCTGAAGATTTTATTTGCTTATATATCGCTGTGCTGAGATTTATTGTGAATGAACTGGAATTTGAATGAATAAAACATTACATTTATATATGTTTAATCTATGGAATTTTTAACTTGTGTTCTCTCTCTCTCTCTCCCTTAGGTCTTAAGTTATATATAAAAACTGAATTAAAAATCATTGCTAGAATTTTGGTCCCTATTTCAAAAATTATTCATCCATATTTATTTTACATTATTAATAATCTCTGAAATAAAAAATTTTCCAAATTTTTCATCATTTTAATCTTTAAAATTCATTTTTTAAATAAGGATTATTTATTGTTTTGTTAAAAAATTTTATTTTATAATGATTGATAATTTTGAAATAAAAATTATGGGATTTTATAATTTAACAGTTTGTTTCCTGAAATGATAAAAAGTTGCAACAAAATTTTAAAATCTTTATTTCTGAATGTTATTTCCCTTAAATTCATCAAGATTTTTAAAGCGAGATAGTATCTTTAAAAACTTTATTATGTGAATATTTTCGTAGATCTGATACTTATATGCATTTGAATTTGAATATATAATACTTATTAAACATTAAATTTTTTTTAAACAAATTGTGGAATTGAATTATATTTGTGTTATGGGAAAAAAGTTTAAACATGTGATTCATAAATAATTCTTATTAAATTTTTGTATTAACTACTTTGCATACCTTTTTGTTGATTCCATTATAAATAATATTACTATTTTATTGAATTAACTAGGTGCTGCTGCTTTATCTGGAAGTGCAACCCACACTGTGTCAACATCTGTCATTGTATTTGAATTAACTGGACAAATGTCTCACATTTTACCAGTGATTGTAAGAATATAATTTTAAAATTATTTGTAGTATATTTTTATCTGCATTACCTTACATTAAATAAAACTCTAAATAACTGTCAAGAAAAGGGGTGAATATTGAGTATGTTGCACAGAAAAAAAGACATGTTTAGGAAAAAAAAATAGTTTTATGATGAGAAAGGTGTGAGATTGTAATTTATAAATCTCTGGGATACCTTACACTAAAGGGATGTAAAATACACTTAGTTCTTTTTTTTAAACATGTTTGATTTGTTCCTCGAAAAACAGTGTAAAAAAGGGGGATATTTGTGTTCCACGTTAGCTGAAAATTATGTAAACTGAAATTAAATAACTTTATTTAATTTTTAAAACATGCAAAATTCATTTATGCATTTAATATCAAATTTCTTCTTGTTTTAATTAATAACTGAAGGAAAATTAGGAACACATGCCATTTACTCAAGACAACAAAAACTTTTAATAAACTTAAAAATACTAGAATTAATATTAATTGTCACTGATTAATGCATTTCTTTTCAGAAAATTAAATCAAAATCACTACACTCACTAAAAAGATTATCACATCCTCTATGCTTGAATCCAACAAGAATTGCTTCCAGTTATGATGTAAATGAACAGCTTTCTCCTAAATATTTAACAATGCTGATGTTTTTCTGTTGAAAATCTTTTAATTTTTCACTCTTTTCATTTTAGAATTTCTTTGTTTTTTTATTGATACCCAGCTAAATAAATCTTCAGATCTTGTTTAACTTGTAGGTGATGTTCTACACATGGATCAATATCTAAAAAGTAATTTTCCAGAATCAGACTAAGTTTCAGATCCTCAGAAATTAAACTAGCTGTTAAATGCTGAATTTTACTCTATCTTCATTATTATTAACTTGGGTAGCAAAGATAATGGTCATCCTCATCTGGGGGCTTTGTCAATCATCCAATCATCAGTGTCTTCAGTTTCCATATTCTCAAAACTGATTAGTGATCATAGCAATCAGTGATTTTAAATCATTTACAAGTGCATAAAATGTGTGAAAAAAATGTCAATTTTGTCCGTGTTTTTCAAGATTGCATTTAAAAGGATCTAGTATATATGCCGAGTTCAAAAGTACATGTGTAAAAATTTAATACACAGTAATACACCAAAATTACGGGACTGAGTGATAACCGCATAAGTCGGGGTATAATTTCGCCTATAAATACACATAATTATTTTTAGTTGGGGCCGGAGACGAAAGAAAATAATAATTCAGAAAAAAGTTGTTTAATAGAATCTTAGAAAACTTAAATACAAAACCGCAAACCAAAATTATTTTGATGTCGGTTTCATAAAACCTAACAAAATAGTCTGCTGGCTCAAATATTTTTTTTTTCTTCCGCAAAATTTCCTTATAGCAGGCTAACATTTTTTATTCCTTTTTTTTTGTTGAAAAAATACGCTTTTTGTTGGTGTCTATATTTTCTTAAATTTGTACTATGAGCTAGTCAATTGTCAGCTACTGGTTGTAGGAATCCAGCAGTATTTGAACGTCATCACTATCCACTTCTAAATTTATTTGCCTGGAAAGATCGACAACTTAATCACATTACAAACAACTGGAAGGGGAAGTGAGTAATCAATTGTGTAGCGTTCAAACAAACGACGAATCGACGAGATTTGAAAATCGCATAACTCCTGGTTCGCATAGTCGGGGTAGCGTATGTTGAGGTATTGCTATATTTATAAACTTTTAAATTTAGCTCATAATTTTGAAGCTAGCCATCATATTTAAGTACTGAAAGTAGCATTAAAATACTCTCGATTATGTAATAATTTTTTTTTTACTAAATAGTTTTGAGAAGAGCATTGTTAGTATTGTCTGATATTTTCCGCTGTACAACAGCAATTCAATGGAAAGAAAATCGCTTAGCCATTTACTGTGAAGCACATCTGCATAAAAACTGTATTAAATGAGTGAGAACTCCATTCACTGCTGTAATGTCATGTACTAGTTCGGGGGGGGGGGGGCTGCAAACTGTCGCTCACAAGCCGCGTTCGGCTCTTTAGTCCTTTGCCTATATGTTTCATCAAAAATAAATATGTCTACTAAAAATTGTTCCCTTTCCTCTTTTTCTTTCAGAATTATTTCCCATAAACTTAGTTTATTCAGAATTTTTGAAAATATCAGAATTAGTTTTAAAGGTAAAAATACTGTCTTGTGTTTTGACAAGCTTCTGAGTGATTTCTAGCATTGATTATTTATTTGCATACATTAATTTAGGAATACTCTTGAATGGATAAGAGAATACATTTTAACCTCGAAAATGACAAAAACACATTCCGTATTTTGTGACATGCTTAAAAATTATGGAAAAAGTGCTAAAACTTATTTTATATGCAAGAACAATCAAAATCAATTTAATTATTAGCGTTAACTGGAAATTCGAAAATAAAGTATTTTTTGTATAATAGATACGGACATTTTTTCATGTAGTCAAAGTTTTACTAATATATTTTGACGCACTAGTTGTTCTTGCTTTGAGCCACATAAGTAAAAATATCATCAATGTTCGTACGTTTTGAAGGAATGGAAAATATTACTTTGTGTAAAACTTTATTTAAATTTTATTAAAAGATATTAATTCTAACACTACATTTTTGATCGCTATTGCTACTGGAAGATCCATTCCCTTCTCTTGCGCACGGATATGCATATAAATGTCTCTTCGATGTATTTTTTTATTTTGTTTCTCTTGCAACTTTGCTCTTCTCTCCAAAAGTTTGATGATCCGTGCACTAGATTTTATTATGATTTTTTTTCTGCGAGCTCTCATTTTCAGCTTATGTTATTTTTTGTATCTTTTATTTTTTGTAATATTAATGCATTTTATATTGGAAGTTGGATGCATTTAAATAAAAATCATCTATAAAAGGTATTATTAAATCTTATGTTTTTTGTTGTTGTTACTTGCAGATTGCTGTTTTGATTGCAAATGCTATTGCTCAATCACTTCAACCATCAATATACGACAGTATTATACAAATAAAGAAGCTTCCATATTTACCATCTATTATTTCCACATCATCACAGTCAGTAAAAAAAAATTTGTTTTCTTAAGAGTTTGTATTTTAAGTTATTTTCTATGAAAATATTTTTTTCAAAGTCAGATTACAATTGATACTACCTGATATTCATCAAAAATCAAAGAACCATTCTTGATATTTTTGTAACAGTATAAATCTGAAATTAATTTTTTACCAAATTAATATTTAAAATATTCTGTTCTAAACTAAAGGGGATAGAGAGGTATATTTATTTTTTTATTTCAGTATTTGAATATTTTTCCAAGTGCATTTAGTTTTTACATTATTTTGATATGAGTTGATTTATATTTTAAATAATCAATAATTTAAACATGTTTCTTAATATGAGGGCTAATGCTTCAATTCATTTGCACTCTTTATGGAACATTAATCTAAAAATTTTCTATTAGCTTTCCATATTTACATTTCAGTACACTTATTTTTCTCATTGCATTTTGGTACAGTTGAATATCATTATAGATTTTAACATGTCTGATCTTATATAATAGAAAACCCACTTTTGTTTATAAAAACGTAAATGTCGTAAAATATATGGAAGTATAGGTTTTTATACTACTGTAGTTGTTGAAAATTATTACTTCCTTCTTTGTATGAAATATATTGTGTCATTTATTGATATAAATTCATATTATAAGTTATCTTGAAGTGTTTATATCTATGCTTGTACATAAATTGAAAAGACTAATTGCTATACTCACCTGTTTTATAATGCTTTTCTATTTCTATGCTTAGTAGTTTGGCTTTTGCTAGTAATGAAACCTATCTCTCCAACTATGGTCAATTTGTCTTTGTTCATATTCACATGCACTGATGCTTTTGCCCTAACAATTGTTGACATGCCTGTTAAATTTCTAATATTGATTTTCCGTTATACTTTCGTTAACACACACAAGTGGCTTACAAGCCATTGGTACCGTCTGTGCTCATTTGCATGGTTGCATTACAAGTATTAATAATAATTAGTATTTCAAAATGTTTCTACCGTTTTTCTTAGATCCAAAGAATCATGCTTAATTTTTCTAAAATTGGCTTTAGTTTGTAAATTCTTACTCAAATATAACTAAATAATCAGTATGTGAATTTTATAGAAAATGCTGATATGACGCCCTGAATTTAAAATTTATTTACCAAAATTTACCTATTGAGATAAGTAGTAAATAATGTAATAGTTGCTAAATCTATTTCAAAGCAAGATATTTAGTAAGTTACATGAAATTATTAACATATTGTGTTTTATATTCTAATAAATATGTTTCTTAATTTGTTTTTATTTTCTAATAAAAGTATTCTTTCTATTTTTATGTATAAAATATTTTACTTACAGTGATAATTCTTTTTTAGAGCTCACAATGTGTATGTGGATGATATTATGGTTAGAGAAATCGTTTATATATGGGAAGGGGCCACATATCGAGAAATAAAATCAATCCTTAAAAGCAATAAAAGACTCCAATCATTTCCTTTAGTAGAATCATCTGGTAAGAAATTGTTAATCTTATGATTATGCTTTGCTAAATTTATACATAACTGGTGTCTACAATAAAAAAAAAGTATTGTATTCAGCAAAATAAACTTATCAGTAGAAAATGTGCATTATGCTGTCTTCTTATGCATCAGCTGATTTGCAGAAGATAAAGAATGACCAATTTTTTTCAAACTCCAAAAAATGATTAATCCAATAATGGTGGGTTTTTTTCTTCCTGATAACCTGTGTTTCTGCATTGCAAATTACTAATGGAAATACAAATGTCCAAATTTTAAAAAATTTGTTGGTGAAATTTTTAAATTGACACCACACACACAACAGAGGATATGGGCATATTAATAAGAAATTTTTATCTGGCAAGAATTTGATTGATTGGCTAATTATGATCGGATATCTAAATATTAACAAGCTTTATTTTGTGCAAAATCTCTATTTCTCTTTCTGCATGTTCTGTTAAA
Organism: Trichonephila clavata; assembly: GCA_019973975.1. Taxonomy (NCBI): domain Eukaryota; kingdom Metazoa; phylum Arthropoda; class Arachnida; order Araneae; family Nephilidae; genus Trichonephila; species Trichonephila clavata. The sequence goes on along the minus strand of BMAO01013228.1, from coordinate 34,779 downwards.
CTCTTCTTTTTTAGCAATATAAAATATTAATGCTAATATTTAATCCTCTATTGTTGTATATACATTTCTTATGACTGTGAAAGCACATGTGTCTTGAAGCATTTACATTACTGCAGAATAGAACTTCTCTACGAAACCAACAGTTAAAGAACGTTTATTTCAATTGAAAAAAAATTGGGAGTTATTTATAGTTCATTAATATTATAAACCAAAATGCATCAATATAAATAATTTTTAATAATTAGAATATAACTTTGATTATATTTTGGAATGTTGAAGAATATTTAATTCGCTACTTATGGTCTGAGCTTATAAATTTCAACATATAGCGGTTCTCAGTGATATTTGACAAATTATTCTGACAGTTTTGGTTGATTTTTAAGAGATTTGAAAAGGGTTCAAACATTTAATAGTAGTTTGAAATATTAATGTTTGAGAAAAAATTCGAATGCAATTGCTTTAAAGGGTTTAACAGGTTTAAAAAGAGGTTTATGATTAAAATTTTTAATTTGACTTTCTCAAAATATAGAGTTGTAATTATTTATTGAAAAATTACTGTCTTAGAGCTAAGACTTAGAAGTAAAACTTTTTAAACATGAGGATTTGCATGAGTTTTAGAGGCAACATTATTTTTAAAATATTAAAGAATTCGTTAAAACTCTTATTTTCCTTTTCCATGATGAATTTGGAAAACTCATAGTATCTATCAGTTTGATATAATTGAAGTATTATAATAGTAGTCTTTCAATATTTACTCACTGTTTAGTTAGCCAAACATACCTTTTTTGAAAGATATTGAAATTGTATTAAGTCTGTAAAAATTCTTACTTCAGTTTAATGAAATATGAACCTTTCTTATTTGTGGTGTTACTTAAACGTTCTTTATATCATGATAAAGACTTCAAAACTAACCTCTGAATATATTTTTCAATAGAATATTATTATTATGACCTTACATTGCTAATAGCATTTAGAATATCAAAATATCAATTCATACGTTTGAATCAAATGATTTTTTTGTACATAAAGAGTTCCGTTTTTCATCTTCTATTCTCTCTAATTAATAATTTAAATTTTATATACTAATAGGAAAGAAAATGTACATTAATTGAATTCTTTTACATTTTAAATATATTGTGTGATATGGATGTAAACTTGGTTATATCTGCATGACTTTATGCTACAATTGAGAGATTTTTCTATCTCAAAATATGTTCAGAGTCAGGGTTCTGTTTTGTAACATGACCTGAAAAGAGTCATAAAGAGCAATTTGGATTCTTTCTTGCAATTTATTTGAAATCTATCAGTACAATCCTGCTTGTAGAAATGATGCCTCAAAATAGTGATGTGTATGGTAAGTTTTGGGTTCAGTTTCGAGCACTTGAATTTTACTTGATAATTTTGCGTAATTTATCGTCTGTTCTTAGTAGTCTTTTTCGGAACAATCATTTTTATCATCCTTTTTCTTCATGAGGATATTTTTTTCTAGAAACAAAATGACTACAGAATTCTTTCTCTGTAAAATATCTACTTTTATAAGATATTACAGTAGAACGTCGTTTATCCGAATCAATTGGGACCGGACACTGTTCGGATACGCGATTGTTCGGATTACCGAAAACCGAATGCGAACTATGCAGTACATGAAACTGGACACTATACGAATATTGAAAATTATCACAAGTGGGAAACGTGCTTAAAGAAAAAGCAAAATTTTTGCAAAATGTCGCAATTTTACCTCTATTGTGGAAAATAATCATTTATTTTCCTCACACGAAACAACTGTTGAGTATTGAACAGTTCGAAAACGTATCCGGACTTTGATTCGGATATTTGACGCTCCGGATAATAATCGTTCGGATAAACGACGTTCTACTGTATTAATTAAAATTGTTAACTTTTTTCAATATTCTTTAGTTAATACTTTTTCTCCTTTTTATATTTGGTTCTTCAATGAACTATGATTTTATGATATTGGCTGTTTAAAATTTTTTTTACCTAATAATACCTAGTACTTTTTATATTCATTTCCTGATATTTCACTTCATTAATGTTGTAGCTATTTTTTAGAATTATTTTTCACTTTACTATTAATATATTGCAGAGAAAATTAATTTTAATTGCTAAATTATCAACTCATTTATATCTTAGAATCCATGATCTTGTTGGGTTCAGTTCAACGGATGGAGTTGATGCGTTTATTAGAACGACATCTAGGTCGAGAACGCCGGCTAGAAGAAGTTGCTAGGCGGAAATCTGTTGATGAAGATACTTACAAAGCAGCACAAGAACAACAAAGGCGAATGTCAAGATTTGAAGTTATTCCAGTAGCCGGCCTTGCTCGAGTATGATAAGAATAATGAGAAAAAACAATATTACGATTATATGAAACATATTTAAATATATTTCATTGTATTTTATAAACAAATTTGCACACAGTTCTTAAATTTTTTTATTTAATTTCATCAAATAATTAACTTTTCTGCTTATGGTTTAGATAATTGGATTTGATTCATGCATGCTATTTTTTTTCTGGAAACAATTTATTCATTTTTTTTTGTTCTGTAATTTAATAGATATCTCAGAAACATCAGCTTTTTAAAATAAGAATAGAAATTATTTATGAAATATTAATTTTATTGTTGATTCAAATGTGTAAAAGTCATGCTTAAGAATTTCTAATTAGCTTAATTAACAATTTGAATTAGTTTAACTTTGTATCTTTTACCTTAATGCATGTTTTGTTCATTTAAAATGCTCTGAGGAATTAAGATTATATATTTAACATGTATTGTTTAATATTGTAGATATACAAAAAGAGAATGTAGCATATTACTTTTATGCTTCTTTTTGTTATTTTAAACCAGTGGTCTTCAAACTGTGTTCCATGGAACCTGGGGTTCCTCGAGTCAAAATAATAAAAAAATTACCAGAAAGAAATGCGAATGCAAAATGGATTCACGTTATCTATGGAGTTTGTTTATTTACAAGTATCTGAAGCTCATCCCCCCCCCCTATTCATTAAAACTTAAAATTTTATTAAAAATAATTTTATTTTGCACCACTTATTAGTAAACTTTCATCATAGTATAATAAGAATAAAATAATAAAGAAATTAATATCTATACTTCCTACTAGATTGTGAATATTATATTGTTTACTATCTCGGGTTCCAAGAGATAATCTGATACCTGTTAGTTAGCACATTGTCTTTCAAAACTAAATAATTTTCTAATGGAAAATGCACCTTTTTTGAATTTGTGGAGAAACACGTATATTGAAGGAGGGGAAACAACTTATCAATAGATTCGATGCTAAAATCTAAATTTAATCAAGAACAGCTTCTAAACTTTAAGTTGCAAATTCATGCAAAATACACAGGATTTCTCACATAGCTATAAACATTTTAATGTTGTTCAAAACATTGTGTTTAGGTGAAATATATTTCTCAACGTAAGTGGCTACAAAAACAAAGTATAAAAATTTATCTCGGAATATATGTAATGCGATTGCATTTAATCTCAATTGACCTAGAATTTGACAGTTTGTGAGGGGAAAAAAAGCAAGCACATATCCCAGTTCCTAAATATAAATACATGGATAGGTGACATTTGGATCACAAATTAATATTGTTAATGAGTAAATTATATTTTAAAAATTGGATTAGAATTTTTTATAATAAATGCAATACTTTTTTAATGGCCTTTAAGTTAATTGCCTATAATATGCTGATCTATTTTAAATATTATTTTGAGATATATTCTTCAAAGTATGTGTATGGAATGGGGTTTCACGAAAACACTTTCTAGTTCTAGGGGTTCCACGAAAGCACCTTCAAGTTCTAGGAGATCCGTGAGTTTAAAAAGTTTGAAGACCACTGGTTTAAACTATTGAAGAATATTAAGTGTATTTTGTGGGGAACATGGTGCTTTGGTTTATATTGATTTAAATTTGTATGTATTACAAATTCACTTCAAGTTAACATTTTAAAACATTTTTCAGCCTTCTTCTAGAGGTTCACCACCACCATCTCCAACAATGACTCCAACATCTCCTAAAAAAAGTATATTAAAACATTCACCTTTACATTCCCCTTATTCAACAATAACATCGAGCATTGCTCATGGTAAGAATAATAACTATTTCAAATAAAATTTTCATATAAAAAATCGTATGGGTTTAAATTTTTTTAAAAACAAGTAATTGTTATATTTGTTGCTATTTAATCTTTACATTTAGTTGTGTTTTTCATGAAGTTAGGTATGAGTTTTTTAAATATTTGCATTAAATGTGATAAGACGCATTCCAAGTATAAATTATTGCTCTTTTTATGTTTGATGTACTCTTTTAGAAAATAATTGCTTCTACATGAAATGTAATTTAATGTAAAGGAAGGGGAAATATAAGCAATGAAATATTACCAAAATTAATCTGTTTCTTTTTTCTATACATGTATATTCTATGCCATTGTTTTTTGCTGCTATAATGTATTCTAAATGGATAGGAAAAAAGATCTTATATCACAGCTTAAACTTTAAATCATAGTCATTTTCATTAACCATTTATGTAATATAATGTACCTAACTTTGTTGTACTTGAATCGCGTTAGCGAAATGCTTAACAGATGAATCCGAATTTGTATGAAGTGTAATAATTTATTTTGTAACTTTAAACATCATCAAGTTCTATAATGTGTGATTGAATTCTAGATTCCAGACTTCGAGCAGCTTTTGAAGCAATATTTAGGAAAGCCCTGACTTTGCAAGATGCTAATCCTAGTGAAAAAGTAAGTTGTGTGGAATTGTTTATTAAACTTTTGCATATGCAGCATTTTCTTTCTCTCTCTCTCTCTCTAATAATTTAATCAATATTCAGTTTTTTTTTTGGTGAAATGTAATAAATGAAACAGATATCCTACTAGACATATTGAAAGATTTCTTTGAATTTAAAATATTTTTTATTAGTTGTGAATTTCTTATATTTTTTGATTTCCTGATTTGATTTTTGAGGATTCTTTTCGTGTTTTTTTTTTTTTTAAGTTAAATTTTTTTCAGAAGCATTAAGAATTTTAAAGCCTTATTAAAAGCTAAACATTCTTTTAAGTATTTTTTATTCTATTTATTCCAAGTCATTCCTTTGCAAGTAAAATGAAATGATCAAATAAATTGTGCATTTTTTTTCTGACAATTTTTATATTCAGTACTAATTTCTGGATTAATTTTTATTTGGAGATTTTTCATGCTCTCTCTAATATATAGCTGTAATAAGCAATTTCCAAACAGTAAAATGGAAAAAATAAATTTTTCCCTATAAAGACTAATTATTAATTATATATATATATATATATAACGCTATAAAAAAAGAAACACTGATCGGAATGATGTCAAATTTGAGCGGAATATTATTGAAGAAGGGGTAAAGCATATGGCATAAGAAAAAAAGTAATTCAACATTTTAGCAACAGATGGTGCTGTAAGCATCCTTATTAAAAAGGGTTCGATTGGAAATGACAATGAATCGTAAAACAACAGCTAAGGTGTAAGTTACTCGTTAAACCAAGTGTGCTGTTCAGTCTGCATGACTGTTCATGTGTCGTACTGTAGTTATGTAAGCCCATCCATCACGGCAAGGTCATATCACATTTGATGGGGGGGATCGGTTTTTAATTGTCCCAAGGCCATAAACCGCTTAAAAAGCGTCCCTCAAATCGGTTTTTAAGTTTCGTGAAACTGGCGCAAAACATGTTCAATATGCTGTCCACCGTTGTCTCCAAACAAGTTTAAAGCGAGGAACAGCATGCTCCACTCTGATCGAAGTGTCTCCGGGGACACGTTCAGAATGTGTTGTGCAATGCATGAATTCAATTCATCTAAGCGTTCAATCGAAACACTAAACACAACATTTTTCAGATAGCCCAGCAGCTAGAAGTTACACGGATTAAGATCAGGTGTTGGAAGCGGACCGGCTGTAGGGAAACGGTGGCTGATAACTCTAGCATTTCTAAAATGCTCTCTCAGCAGCTGCTTCACTGGATTTGCTATGTGTGGCGGAGCACCATCTTGCATAAAAAAGATCCCATCCTCACAACCACGTTGTTGAAGATCTGGAATGGCGTAGTTGTTTAAAAGACTCACATGACTGACCAGTAACGGTAACAGGACCAAAAGCACCCGTCTCCTTCAAAAAGTACGGCCCAACGATATATGATGCTGTAAACCTGCACCACACAGTGACCTTTTCAGGATGAAGTGGTACTGGTTGAGGTGCGAGTGGATTCTCTGTTGCTTATATTCGGCAATTCTGTGTATTGACATATCCTATCAGATGGAAATGGGCTTCGTCTGACCTCAAAATTTTTCATGGCCAATCATTATCCACTTCCATGCGAGGAAGAAATTCTACAGCAAAAGTCTCTCTTGCTGGCACTTCAGAAGGAAGCAACTTTTGCACATGCTACTTTTGTATGGATAGTAATGCAGGGTGTTTCATATAATTTTATGCACCATGCTCACAGGTATGTGCAGTTTTCGGACAATTCCCTGAGCACTGCACGGTTGTATACCACCTCTCGACTCCTCTTGCACTGCTGTGGCCACTTCTTCAATTGCCGTCGAATTAACTCTTTTCCTCTCTCTACCAGATTGCACATAAAAAGAACCTGTCTCTTCAAATTTTTTAATCATTTTCTTCAGCCCCTGAGCAGTCATTGGATCGACGCCTTTTTTCATACCCTTGAGTGTCCGGAACTTCTGCAGAATCATTAGTGCTCAGTCATTATTCTTGTAAAAAAGCTTTACTAGCAGAGGGTGGACCTTCGATGCGGCAGTCATGGCGAAACTCTCAGACGTGAAATGAGGAAAAGTCGTGTATCCTGCGCTTTTATAACAATTGAAATGAGTCGGGCGCATGACAGGTATTTTCATTAACATATTCTGTCGCTTACAGCGCCATCTGTTGATAAAATTTGGAACTATTTTTATGCCATTCACTTTCCCCCCCTTCTTCAATAATATTTGGTTCAAATTTGACGTTATTCTGATCAGTGGTTCTTTTTTATAGCGTTTTCAAAATTTAATTAATAATCACCTGGTATATATTTGAAATTCTGTATAATGAGAAGTATTATTCAGTACTTTTACATTACTGTTTAAATGCGAATATACATTTTTATATTGAAGTTTATTTTTCATAATTGTATAACAATTGCATCATAATTAAATACTAAAAACATTTAATTAGTATGAACTAAAATCAAAATCTACCTAAAACAGGTCCCCGTTGAAATAGTTCAGTACAAACAACAGTACTGAATGAAACAAATAATAAACCATGTTGCTAAAAAATTAATTATTGAAACAATACTTTTTTGCAACATTTCTATTAAAAATTATTATTTGATTGCAAAGAGCAAAAGAATGAGTACATAAATGATAACTATAATGATAATTGAAATATATATATCTTATATGTACAGTATAAAATAAAATATGCATATGATCTCCAAGAAACTATGTGAGGAACAGATAATCAGAAGCAACGTTAAAACCATGATAGCACATGAGACGTAAAATCATTTCAACACTGAATTTTAAAGAAATCCAGAGGGAAATATGAGAAAATCTTTTCAAGGTGCATCTTTTTCTGTGCAAAAATTTTTATGATCACAAATGAAACAGTTTTCTGATTTGCAAGATTGCCAGAAGCAAAGTTAAGTCATGACGAAAAATCTGGTCAAAATGGAATTGAAAAGAAAATATGAAAACATTATTTCAAGGTCACCTTATCATAGTTCCACCAAATAGTTTTTTATTTAAAAAAATTATGCTTTTTTTTCCATTTAAAACAAAAATGAGTTCTTTTCGGTCATAGAGACCAAAAAGCAAAAAACAGTGATACACAAAAACATTCTGGTTTCTCATAAATAGGAAGCATTATCTTCACGATATTACCAACATGTTAATAGCAATTAGTTTGAATTCAGTGTCATTTTCTTTCCGTTATACAAAATTTGAGCAATATTTTCTACATTGAACAAAATATTGAATATGCCGATGAAGGAAGAATTATTATTAGGAAGGATGAATATTTATCTTCAACAACAGAAATTGGCATACATATGTAAAACATGTAACATTTATGTGTAAAAAATGTATATATACAATCAGCATAAAGAACTGATTGTCAGAAGGAAAATTAATTTGAGCATTTAATCGCACCCATAATTTTTCTAACAGATTTTTTTTTTTTTTTTTTTTTTTTTTTGTGAACAAATGGACATGACAAAAAAAAATTCTGGTAAGAAGTGAAGGTGTAGTTTCATTGATTGTAAAAAAAAAACCCTTTGATATTTGTGTTATGAATGGGTAATCATGATCTATGATTCTGTTTACAAAAGGTCTCACAAATTATTGTTCAGCTGAAAAATAGACTTTTGAGTCTTTGTATCACATAATTACTGTACCAACAATGATATGCAAGAAAAGGATAGTTCAGAAAAATAAAACTGTGACACTGAAATAGGAATTATAACAAAATTTAAATTAAAAAGTTATCTAAAACAGAAAAGTAAGCCTTAATTTTGATAAAATTGCCATAAACAGTTTTGAACAACAACAAAAAAAAAACACATAACAGAAAATCTTAAATATTTAAAATTGAAATAAAAGAAACAAATAAATATAAAAGTAACCTTACACATAGTATAGAAATTATAAAATTAATTCAAACCAAAAGATAAATAAATTCAGATTTGATGAAACTACCATAAGCAAAATCTTATACGTGAATAGAAATTCTAACTTAAAATCACAATATTGACAATCTGTTGATCTCAATTAGTTTGAATTGAGTGTCATTTTTCTACTTTCTTTTGTTACAATGGAAAAATGTGGAATCTGCCAATTAAGGAAAAGGGTACTTATGTATTGGCGTTATCACAGCAAAATTTGCACCACAATATCAAAATAACAGATTCTTATGTGTCATATGGAAAAAATCAAATTTCACGCTATACATAGCCCAAGTACAACTGTATATTGATAGTATCACTAATTTCAGTTTAACAAAAAGAAAACCTCATACATAAATAAAAATTTGTATTAGCCTTTGTATTCTTACGTATTAGCATCACCGCAGCCAAAATATCGCTAAGCAAATCACACTATATCCACCAAAATCTGACTAATTTTCTTAGCGCGTTTTTCCCATAGTGTAAAAAAAGTGCCATTAGGACGCAAGTTTCGTCTTCGCTCCATATTTTGTCCTACCTTTTTATCAGCCAATAAGCAACCGATTGACCTCGGGTTTTCGGCATTTGTGCCCTAGATGAGCCGAATCATATTTAAATTAATTTTTTTTTAAGTATAGTACTACTTTCTGTTAGTAAAAATTCATTAGTTGCATTATTGTAAAATACAACATGTGAAAAACACGCTAAAATTACTTGGCCATGCCAATGATTGATATCTTGTTTAATATAAAAACATGCAAGAGAATCTTTGTTATTACGGCTTAGGACCCAAACGGTTAAGACTGTATTCTGATAGGAAGATGCATCGGTCTTCCAGCTAAACCTGTTATATATTTTTTCAATAACTAAATTAGTTTAATATATATTGTTTTACCTTATTTTTGGTATGTTTATTCCGAACCATTTCTGGGTTTAGATTTAATTCTGTCATTTCTTTTCAGCTTAAAAATTTTTGATTTATTTTGTATGTAGTCAATTGTATTAATATTATAGTACCTATTTTGATTTAAGGCTGTGTCAGGTTTATTCTATTTTCATTTTGACCTTTACATGTATACATTTGATTCTTCTATACTGTTTCTGGTTTTAGATTTAATATAGTCATTTCTTTCCCACCTTAAGAGTTTCTGATGACTTAAGTGTTGCTTTCAAAAATTTCGATTCTTCATTATAAGAAGAAACAAACACATAGGCATCAAAGTGTCCACCACTCCAAGTTTTTGCCACTGAACCTCATGTTTTTAACAGTTTGAAAATTCTCACCAAAATACAGCAAAGAGATATCCCTTATGAAAAATATGGAAACTGAAAGAACAAAGTTCAGACAGCCTGTAACTCAGAAGCGGAGCAGTAAGTCCTAGGGTTCAACATGGCAGTTTTATACACTTTGCCAGATGAGTAGTTGTTCAATTCATGATCAAGTGTAAATACCTTAAATCTATTCCAGTTGTTGATAATAAATGAACAGCCCGTCGAACCATAATACTGGATTGCACACAATAAATAAGAAATTGAACTGAAAAGACAGGAGCTATCACCATCATTTGGGACAACTTGGCAAGGGAATGTATCATACCTGAAATTCAACAGCTCGTATACTTGGGTCATTGTTTAGAACATATTAATCAACATTAACAATTGAAAATAATTACCTCTAATGGTAGTTCATAAAATAAACGTGGCACTTCACCTAAAATAGTAATTACAACATTTAAACAAACATCTAAACAATCAACATTAACAACTGAAAATCATAAAAATGCATATTAAACCAATTCAATTTAGAATTACTGTAAAAAAAATTATACCATAAAACCTCTCACCACAAAAAAAAATCAGAAATTCTGGAAGATAAATGACAAAGTTTAATCTAAAACCAGAAACAATACAGAAGAATTAAATGAATACGTGTAAAGGTCAAAATGAAAAAATATAATAAAATGTGAAGCTGCCTTAAACCAAAACAGAAATTACAATAGAAATACAATTAATTGACTACACATAAATCAGAAATTTTTAAGCTGAAAAAGAAACAACAAAATTAAATCTAAACCCAGAAATGGTTCGGAATAATCATTCAAAATATATGCAAAACAAAAGTGTATATTAAACGAATTCAATTTAGTTATTGAAAAAATGCATAATAGGCTTAACTGGAAAACCAATGTATCTTCCAACTGTTATCTACTAGTATCAAATTAGTGTTGCCAATCGGAAAAATAAAATTTGGAAAAAACATTTTCTTAGGATGATTTTTTTCAAAAAAGAACTGTAATTCCTGCACTAAGAGTTAAAAAAAACAAATAAATACAACCATAAATAAGTATTTTTACTATAAAATGTGTTGAAACTCCCCCCAAAACAGCTCGAAACATTAATTTTCGCAAAGTGATGACTTGGCATGGCTGATGACGTCATATCTCCATTTAACTGAAAAATCGCATAAAAATTGAATTTTAAAAAAATCTAAAGTGTTCGAAAAAAACTCTTTGAGGTTAATAGCATAACGACTTATAGCTTCTACATGCCAAGTTTCATTCTTCTGTATTACTTAATTTCGCCGAAACAGCTGAAACAAACTCTTTCTTTTATTAGTATAGATGATTTGTATTGAAGTACTTGTCCCTCACATTTTACGTTCTTTTTTCTTACAAAAACTAAATAATTTTTAAAACTTAGTAACATTTTTTATTAGATGCTGAAGCTCACTTTCATACAAGATATATTGTGCATGCTCTGTTTTGCAAGCCATTAATAAAATAATTTGCATTATACAAGGGGTGATCAAATGAAAAGGTACGAAACGACACGTTGGGTACAAATATAGACTTTATTCAAAATATACACCATAGGCCTGAGCACAACGATCCCACTGATAAACAAGCCGCGGGATTCCTTGTTCCCAGAATTCCTGTGGCTGTGACGAGACCCAGTCCTTCACAGTGTCTTTGAGTACGTCGTCCGAGTTGAAGCGCTTTCCTTTCAGGTGTTTCTTCAGTGGACCAAACACATGGAAATCGCAGGGTGACATGTCCGGACTGTAGGACGGATGGTCCAACGTTTCCCATTGGAACTTGTCCAGTTCCATTTGTGTGACTCTGGAGACGTGTGGACGCGCGTTATCATGGAGCAGAACCACACCTTCCGTGAGCAGCCTCGGTCTTTTGTTCTTGATGGACCTGTGTAGGCGTCGGAGTGTCTCACAGTACACATCGGAGTTAATGCTTTTTCTGTGCTCGAGTAATTCTGTGCTCGCATCATTTGGACGCTGCTTTTTATAAGAACCTTTGCTCTCTCCTGCGCATGTGGGCACCCGCGCATGATCCGATCCCAGTCAGAGTCTCCAATGGCATCCCGAGATGTCTCGCTACATTCTCCCTTGGCGGAATATGCAAATATTTAACTGTTTCATTTTTATGTCGTTTCGTACCTTTTCATTTGATCACCCCTTGTATAATCTTTCCTTGAACAATATTAAACAAATATAAAATTAATAATCTTTTAATCTAGATAGTATTTGAATATATTTAAATAATGTTATTCAGTTCAGTATTTCTTTGTGATTGTTTTTAAACTATTCATTTACACAATTCCCAATTTTTTTTACATGATTAAGCCAGTTCATGAGATGTACTGTATTTATTCCTTTTCATGAAGTTGGCTTATTTGAAATTCTTGGATGCGTTTATACCCAATTCCTCATTTATGCATAACAGTTTCATCTATAGTAATATTGGCCTAAGCTATTACATTTATGCCATCTTTCCAAAATCTTGATTATGGTTGTCAGATTCAAGACTTCTGCTTTAGCCTTCTTTTTAAGGAATTTAAATTTCTTTGCATTTATTTAAATGGAACTGACCATAAGAATTTGAATAATTTTTATATGCTTAAGTGAAATATTCATTTATTGTTTTAGAGTTCTGATACATAACTTTTTAATGGGGCTATTGTTAAATTTAAGATTTTTTGTTAATGATCGAAATATTAAAATTAAACATTTTTATAATGATAAAACATCTAATATTTTTGAGTTTTGACCTAATTTTATAATTGTCCTGTCCACAGTTTTGTATAATTATTTATAATTTTTATATAATGCTTTTTTTTTCTTATCCCATTTTATATTACAGTTAATGTATTTTCTTTTGTAGTCAGACAGTGGACCTCCTACTCCAAATATTCCTAAAAGAGTAAAATTGGTATGGTTATATTTTCTGTATTATACGTTTAGTTGGTGTTGTAATATTTAATTCTGAACCTTTTTATTGAATAATCATTAGGACTAATAGAATTTTGGGATTAAATATTGATTTTGGTTTTGTAATTTAATTTGAAATATTTGTAATATGATTTAATTAATTGAATAATTTTCTTTTTTATAGTTACCAAATGTTTGCTTTAACTTAATTGTAGTTTCTAGCATTCAATATCTATGATAAAATTTATATTTTGTTCACCAGAAGTGTACTTTGAAATAATTGATCTAATAAAACAAAATTTGTAATGTTTTAAAACTATGATTATTGTTTATATTAAAAGTAATTGTGTCTTTTGTTTGTATATAGCCGAAGGAAAGAGTTATTGATATGTCTGAAGAAGAGGTAAGATTTTTCATAAAAAGTATTAAGAAGATAATATAATGTTTATTATAAATAAATTATATTTATTATTAAATTTTGATTATAGCAAATTCAATGGGAAGAGGATCAACTAAATGTTCCTGTAGATTTTTGCAAATGTCACATTGATCCTGCTCCCTTTCAATTAGTTGAAAGAACGTCATTGATAAAAGTAAGCAATAAATTTTGATTTTATTCTTTGAAAAAATTATTGGGATGATTTAATGATTTAACCAGAATTTAAATTCCTCTGTGTTCTATGCTTTGATATATTTTGTTTTGTTTTATTTTATTTATTTTTGCTTAGCAATAATAATAAGACTTTTTTTTTATCTTCAACTGTTATAATAATTTGTAATCTGTGCATTTTGAACTTATAAAAAATTCAATTAATGCAGTGAGAAAATAAACATATATTGATGCACCATGCTTGTAAAATGTTGGTTTGCATTTCCTTAGAGCATTTGTTAATTAATTTATTTTTGTAATATATATTTAAATTCAAGAATACTAAGATATCTTACATTTATTTTAAATAAATGTGCTGTTACCGTTTGAAAATAATGCTATTAAATATATACATTTTTCACAATCTCAGACTAACAAATTTTTAATCAAGTGTTGATGAATTTGGTAGTAAAATCTTTTATGAAATTGTGCGAGTGTCTTATGTGTAATATGCCTAAACTTTCAACTGTTATAGTTCAAAATTTAAATATTTTATTTTTACAGTTGATTAGCACTTATAAATTGAAATTTTTAAATAAAGCACTAATAAGGAAAATATTGAAATTTAACCAATTACTTGTAGGTACATTCCTTGTTTTCAATGCTTGGTCTTAATCATGCTTATGTTACCGCCATAGGACGTTTAGTTGGCGTTGTAGCTCTGAAAGAGGTAAGTTATTCCTTTGTAATTGCTTGTTTTATTTCTACTGTATTTTTAAACTAGTGATTGAGTAATTGTATTTATCTCAGATATAAAGCTAAAGGAGAGAAGAATCTAATGTTTATTTAGCCAGCCGTTCGATGTATATCAGTGATGATTTCATTGAAAACTATGTATTCCCAGTTTTTATTTTGGTTGTCGACTGTATTCGATATTTGATAAAGTACAACATAAATTACAATAAATATGGGTGTACTCAATATTACTAAGAGTGTGAATTAAAGAATTTATAATTATTGTTGTAAATTATACTATATCGCTTTGGGCACTTTTGTAACAAAAATTCTCATCAAGGCTCCATCATTGGGGTTTACTTTTCATCATACTTCATTTTGCTGAAGTGTGAACACCATATTTTTTCTCAGGTTTGAAGATGTTTAATAACGAATTAACTAAACAGCTTTTGCAGAAAGGTTTATTTTTCCTGTTACATTCAAAGAAGTTACTGCTGAAGGTCATTGAACACGATAGAAAAATTAGGCCGGGCATACTCCATTCATAAAAGTATGTGAATATTGGTTTCGACGTTTTAGAAGATTTGAATCGATAGATTTAAATAAAGAACGCCCTTTGGTCTGTTAAAGATAATGACTTTATATTTAATGTTAACATGGTTTTGTTGTTATGGCAATAGATGGAACCTGCATCTCTTATTTGTATTTATAGTTTTTCTCATGTAGATTCTATTCCAGCGCTGGCCACCTAGTGTGCAGGTTGTTATATAATTCTGTGATAATTATCGTATTCCGTATATAATAAAAACCTATGGGTACCAGCTCAAGCTTTAACCGCGCTTGAAGTACCAAAGATTATGAGTCTTTTACTATAGAAAAGGCAGAAAGAACTTTATTTCTTGGAGGCAAAAAATCGCTGCCAATTTTCGCCGATCGGCAGTTTGGCGGGAAGACAGCGTGACCGCGCCGCCGTTTTGAAGAGATCAAGTAAGAAACAGAAGATGACCGTTGTTGTTTAGCCTAGAAATTTTAATACAAATTATTTAAGAAACCTGCAAATCTAAATTTCTAGAAAGGAAATAAGTATGGATTTCAGTCATCATATTAAGCCTTTGACTGAAGAAACAGATTGGCCGATGTGGAAACGGAAGTACGAGACCTACTCGATTACCAAGAAGGAGCGATCGAGATCATAGATGGCAAGCTGAAAAGGCCAGAATCCGTAGATGTTGATGCACAAGAATTTGTAAGAAAACAGCGTAAAGAACACTGCGATTTGTACAGAAAAGCAAATAGTTATGCAGATTCAATGATCGCAAGTACTGTCACTGATGCTGTATATCAGAAAATTATGGACAAGAAAACGGCCTTTGATGTGTGGGAATCATTAAAGCAGCAGTTTGAAGCAACTTCAAAAGATCAGTTGTTTAAATTTGTACAGGGTTTTTTGCATTCAGCAGGGTTCCAGGGGAGGATGTCTCAACACATATATCAAAGCTAAGAAGTCTTTGGAGGGAACTAAATAATGGACTTGAGGCTAGAGAGGACAGTAAATTGCCAGATTTGATGCTTGCCTGTAAAGTGTTACATATTTTGCCGTGTCAGTTTGAAACCTCTAAACCCAGTTGGATGTTGTTAGCTGGAGATAACAAGAAGTCATTTGAAGAATTAACAGTGCAGCTGTGAATGTTTGAAAGAAATTTTACTAAAGGAGAAGACTGTAGCAAAAAAGTCCAGGAAGCCCTAATAGAGGGCAAATATAAGTTCAAGTCAAGAAAAGAAGATAGAAAGTGGTTTTCAGATAGAAGACCACCAAAGAATAAATTGAGTGATACACAATTAAATACAGTGTCAGCTAACATAGCATTAATGCCTATATCTGAGGAAGTTTGTACATCAGAGACTAGTCCTACATCATATTGGATTGACAATGGAGCTACTAGGCATGTCACAAACTGCTACACATATTTTGTTGACTTCATAAAATTTAATAGTCCTTGTGGCATTAAAACTGCTGGAAAGGAAACATTAGTTGCTCTTGGGAAAGGCACAATGAAAGTAAAATCCACTATTAATGGAAAATGCCAGGAAGTTTTTGACGGATCTATCCGCGACTATATTAATACCTTGGGGACTCTTCTGGGGAAAAATATTTCAATTCAACTAACTTTCGCCGACCAAGAAAGCGTGATTATGTATAAATGAAGTATATTTTATAAATTCTGTTTCCGCGAGTTTGGGAGTTGGCAAGTAGGAGTTAGCAAAGAGTTTGCGAGTTAGTTTGTTAGTTGATGATTGAAAGATTGTGGAATTATTAGGTCTTGGAGTTGTCCAGAAAAACGGATTACGGAGAGCGGATCCGACGACATTGATCAAATCTCGATAAAGATCTCCTGCAAGATTCAAGTGTATGATCCGCTGCAAAGAAAGTACAAGTATCATGAGCTTGTTTAACTAGAAGTTAGCTTATTAGTGTGTGACAGTTTATATTGAGCGTATTTAAGCTATTGTAAATTCAGTTGAGGCTCCTTAGTATTATCCCAATGTTAGTGAATCTCACCTCCGCGCTCTACTATTTGATCACCTATTTTAATTAGATTGTTATTGCGTCTGATTGATATTTTGGTAACTATAAATTAATTAGATTGAAATCCTGTCTGATGATCATTCAGCTTCTCCCACTCGCCTAGCCAGGTTTGTGGATAGACAATGGGTTTCAGAGGCAAGCAGGAACCGACAGGTATTACAAGTTTTTCTAAAAGATGTTTGGTATGTTCCAAAGATTAATAGATATTTATTCTCTTTACTTGCCGCTCAAGACAGAAATCAAAACAGGGAATTGGTGTCGACTCCTACAGAGTGCTGGTTAAAAGTCAACTGTGATGTGGTGCTTTATGGTTCTCGCAGTGTAAATGGTTCCTTATTCAAAGCAATATTGAACCAATATTGCCCAACAAAATGACAGAAGTTCATACTGTTGTAGCAGATAATTCCTTGCTACAGTTGTATCATGAAAGATGCGGCCACCAAGATAAACGTCACATCCGAAACATGCTTGAAAAGGAACTAGGCATCCACATCAAGCTAGATAAAAAATTACATGAGCCATGTATTTATGGCAAAGAACATAGGTTATCATTTAGCACCAGGAAGAAAGCCTCTCAGCCTGGTGCACTGATTTCAGCAGATGTTTGTGGACCATTTGATGAGTCATTTCAGAAGAAAAAGTATCTGGTTGTATTCAAAGACAGCTTTACAAAGTTTCGCTATGGTTACCTAGTAAAAGAGAAGTCAGAAGTAAAGAAGGTGTTAGAGCACATGCTTGCACATACAAGGACATTGGGATATTCTGTGAAAAAATTCCTCTGTGACAATGGTGGAGAATTTGATAACAAAGCTGTTCGTGAAATTTTATATTCAAATGGAATCACTCAAAGGCTGACAGCACCTTACACCCCAGAACAAAATGGAGCCAGTGAACGAGTAATACGAACCACTATTGAAATGGCCAGAACTTACAAATACTCAAATCCTGAAGTCAGTTTCTCTGCAACCATCTGGGCTGAGTTAGTTCACTCTGCCATATATATACTAAACAGAACTGGAAAGTCGTCAATAGAAAATGCAAGACCATATGAGCTTTGGCTCTAAAAGAAACCCCGGTTATAACACTTGCACATATTAGGATCTCCATGCTACACTCATGTTCCCGCTCAGAAGAGAAGGAAAATGGACAAGAAGGCCATCCAAGGGTACCTTGTGGGATATGATGGGATATCTGGCTAAAGAAAGAACACAGAGTAATTTTATCTAGAGATGTAATATTTCAAGAAAAAGCAGGCAAGTGTGATGACCATACATAATTGAAATTAGAAGACGAGATAAGAGAAGATTTATACAAATCAGGGAAAGTATGAACATGTCATAAAAATTGAGGAAAATCCTATAGAAAGGACACAAAGCCAAGAAGACTTACGGGATTCTGAGAGTGATAGTGAAGAAGATACTGAACCTACATCAGATAGACAGCTGAGGAACTGCTTACTTCTGCGTAGACCAAAATGGTTTGAGGATCATATTATGGAAGCAGAGTTATATTTAGATTACTACAATCCTGAAACATATGAAGAAGCAGTTAACTCCAAGGATAGCACAAACTGAAAGCCATGGTGAGTGAAATGAATTCATTAAGTGAAAATCATACTTGGGAGACAACAGACTTACCAGTTGGGGCTAAAGCAATAGCCTGTAAGTGGGTTTATAGACTCAAGACAAATCCAGATGGCTGCATCAACAAATATAAAGCCAGACTTGTTGTGAGAGGCTTCAGTCAACCCCAGTGCATCGATTACAGTGAAACGTAATAGTCCAGTGGGAACAATATAGACAGTTTTAAGCATTGCAGCTGAAGAAAGGGTACACTTGACTCAGTTTGATGTATCAACAGCATTCCTTTATGGAGATCTGGAGGGAACCATATATATATGCAACAACCAGAAGGTTTCGAAGATGGTTCAGGAAGAATATGTAAACTCAAGTGCAGCCTGTATGGTTTAAAACAATCACCGCACTGTTGGAACAAGTGTTTTGGTCAATTTTTAACAGATTTTGGTTTTAAAGCAAGTGAAGCGGATCCATGTTTTTACTTTCTGGAAAGAAAAGGTAGAAAGTTTTTGATAGTGTTGTATGTTGATAATGGATTAATTGTTGCAGCTGACCAACAGGACTCTGAAATGTACATCAAGGAGCTGAAAACAAAATTTAAGATCTCAGTAGGAGAAGTTTCCTGTTTTCTAGGTCTTGAAATTGAGCATCATAAAGACAACTCAATAACTATCATTCAAAAAGGATATGCCAGAAAGATACTCAAGTATTTTGGATTTGAGGAATGCAAGCCCCTATTAAATAATTGCAGATTGCAAAAGTCTGAAACCAAAAACTCTGATTTTCCATGTAGGCAAGCTGTCGGTGCCCTTATGTATATGATGGTGGGTACCAGGCCATATCTAGCATACGAAGGCTGTTCCGAAAGTATCGATACTGAATTTATTCTATTTATTCCAGAAAACCTCTAGCGGAGGGACTGTGTGCATCATGCGCGTGCATATTTCACCTTGTCTCACAAAATTCGGCAGGTATGTACAGCGCGCCGTTCAGTCACACTGACTTCTTTCACGTGGAGTGTTTGCGTGCGTTCGTCGAAAAAAGAAAATGTGTGAAAACACTGATCAGCGAATCTGTATCAAGTTTTGCTTTAAGCTCGGTAAAACGGGCACCGAAACCTACGAGATGATGAAAACAGCATTCGGAGATGAGTCGTGCTCGGGTTTTCGAGTGGTTCCGACGATTCAAGGAGGGTTGTCAATCAGTGAACAGTGATCACCGTTCTGGACGCCCATCCACCTCTCGCATTGAGGACAAGATTGCACAAGTGAAGGCTGTGGTGCGCTCTGATAGTCGTTTAACAGTCCGAGAAATTGCACAGGAGTGTCACATTTCCGTAGGATCATGTGATGAAATTTTGAGAAAGGACTTGAACATGCGCCGAGTATCTGCAAAGTTTGTGCCGCGTCTCCTCACTGAGGATAAGCAATTCTTTTGCAACATCATCTGATCTGTTTCAAAGTGCAAGCGACGATCCGGAGTTCATGAAGCTCATGATCACTGGGGATGAGTCGTGGGCTTACGGATACGATCCCGAAACAAAGCAGCATTCGTCACAATGGAAAACCCCCGGTTCTCCTCGGCCAAAGAAAGCACGGGCAGGTGCGATCAAAGATCAAAGTTATGTTGATTGTGTTTTTCGATGCAGATGGAATTGTTAATCATGAGTACTCTCCCCAGGGCCAGACAGTGAACAAGGAATTCTATTTGGATGTCATGAGGAGAGTAAGAGAGGCTGTTCGCAGAAAACGACCGGTGTTGTGGGCGTCCTCTCACTGGATGCTTTATCATGACGGAGCCCCAGCGCACAACTCCAATCTTGTGCAGCAGTTCCTGACAAAACACGGAACAATCCAAGTAGTACATCCTCCCTACTCGCCGGATATGTCACCTGATTTTTTCCTCTTTCCCAAGATCAAGAACACCTTAAAAGGACACCGGTTTCAGGACATTGAAACCATAAAACAGAATTCGACACAGCAGCTTCAGGCCAAATGTTTCGAGGACTGGAAACATCGTTGGGCCAAGTGTGTTACTGCCAATGGAGCGTATTTCGAAGGAGATTGACTCAAAACCTGTTTATGTATGTATGTTTTTGCATAATAAATTCAGTCTCGATACTTTTTGAACAGCCCTCGTATAGTTTCAGATTTCTTTTGGAACCACTTGAAAACCCATCTGTAGAAGATGTAGTCAGGGTAAAGAGAGTATTCCGTTATATAGCTGGCACAGTTGGATATGGAATAACATACCATGCTACAGAAACAAAAGGTGTGCTTCATTGTTATAGTGATTCAGATTTTGATGGTTGCACCAAAACAAGTCGATCAACCTCTGGATATGTTATGATATATGCTGGAGGAGCTATCTCATGGTGCAGCCAAAGGCAAGTAATTGTTGCCAATTCAACTACCGAAGCTGAGGTTATAGCAGCATCAGAGGCAGCCAAAGAAGTAAATTAGCCCCTCAGACTGATTCAGGGCATAGTGAACTTGAGCGAAATTCCCACTCTTCAAGTGAACAACAGGGCAGCAGTTAGCAAAGCACATTGAAATAAAACACTTCTTTGTGTGTGAGAAAGTCTTAGAGGGAAAATTAAATGTGAAACAAGTGTCAACTGAGAAACAAGTCTGACATTTTGATAAAACCCTTGATGAAGTTAAGACTATTAACATTGTGTAATCAAATGGGACTGTTCTGACAAAATCCAGTTAACAAGGGAAAGTGTTAAAGATAATGACTTTATATTGAATGTTAACATGGTTTTGTTGTTATGCCAATAGATGGCGCCTGCATCTCTCATTTGTATTTATAGTTTTTTCATGTAAATTCTATTTCAGTGCTAGCCACCTAGTGTACAGGTTGTTATTTAATTCTGTGATAATTCTTGTATTCCGTAAATAATAAAAACCTAAACATGGTGAACCGAAAAAGTTCGAACATAAGGGATTGGAAGTATTAATAGACCAAAATTCATATCAATCGCAAGACTAATGTGCTGAATTGTTAAATGTCGATTGCACAACGGTTTCCAAATTTTTAAATGCGCTTGGTTAAATTTTTTTATTGAAATTTGTTTTATGCTTTTTTTTTAAATAAGGTATTGTGTTGATATTGTTTTTAATTTAAATAACTTATATGTTTTTCACTTTTGTTTCTCTTTTTATAAAATTACTAACTATAATCACTTTATTTTTTCAGTTGAGAAAAGCAATTGAAAATATGCAAGGAGGAAATTTTGTAAGAAATCCTCCACCAAATTTTGAAACTACAAGCATCCTTAACAATTCCTATATGGCGGCTGAGTACCCATCGGAACCACCATCTGAAGCACCATCCGAAGCCCCTTCTGAGGTGGAAACCCCATCAGAATCTGAAGAACCAGAAAGAAATAGATTTGTATTTAATTTTAGAAATATCCAAAGGACTAATCAGACTTCACCTGTCTGAGTATTCGAATTACTGCCATCACTGCGTGTACATTTACCTTTTATATGGCATGAGAAAATAGAGCACTTTTTGCATGATTTTCTACATCATGTTATATGGTCTTTCAGAAATTTTTGCACAAAGGGTAAAGTTAAGTTTTTTAAACAGTTAATCATTACATAAGTAGTTTTTTTTATCAAAAGTTTTATGTGAGTATTCTCTTGAAAATTGAAAAAAAAATATATATTTTTATTTTGTTTTCGTTTTTCCCTTAAATTTCTTGATATTCAATCATTTTATAACATTTTATTTGTAAAATTCATTGTTAACGATGATCACACATAGTTACTTTGTGTGCTGAGTTATTTTTTTTAAATTTAAAACGAGAATAACACAGCTGTTAAGTTTTCTTAAAAAGGAATATAAATGGATTTCTGCTACTCATAGGAAAAATTATTAAAATATGTGATAGTGATACTTTTTTTTTTTTAGTTATTGTAGTGATGATCTTAATATATCATTGTGTATTGTTATTTTATTTGTTCTTTATTTTAAATACAGTTGTCAAAAAATAATCAGATGTGCTTAATAACTTCTGCAGTTCTCATCACAGCTGGACAAAATTGATGGCGATAATGGAACAAAGGGAACTTAAGTTTTGTTGTTAGTGGATTAAATAACATTTTTAATTATCTTCTAGAGCAGATTTGTTTTCATTATGGAATCCAATTTTTTCAGTGTAATTTTATTTTACATTTTAAAATTTGATTGGATTTCAAATTTTGTACAAAATTCTTTGTAAGCTCCACGAGTTATTTGCGGCTTTAAAAATGGGTCCCCAAGTGTTGAATGGAGTAAAACATTTGGCAGTAAAAATTGCAATGTAATGTTACCAAACGTTTTACTTATTTAAATGTTATATATCTATAAAATTTTAAATTTTGAAGTTGGAATCAGACAAACAGCATAGCCTCGCATTGTATAAGTTAACAGAAAAATTTTACTTATCAGTTTAATTACAATACTATATCAAGAAACTAGAAAAACAGTATGAATCAATTGCAAGAAGAATTGTAATATATGATAATGATGGGATTCGCGTGAAATTTAGAACACAATCTATTAGGACCATTATGTACCTATCTTGCAAAAAAATTCATATTCCATTTAGAAAAAACTATTTTTAAAATTGGCTATTTTCATCAGGGCTTTGAACTGCAATTTTTTTCATTCCGATTCAACTAAACATATGTATATATATATCTGTTCAATTCCTGTTTTCGTTACAACATTTCAATTTTCGGTTCAGTTCCGAATGAATAATTTTATTTTAAATCATCTATATTTCTAGTTCATTCAATTGTTATATGGCAGACATGAAATTAGAAAATATTGATTAGTTGATAACAGTTATAAAATGACTGAAGATATATAGAACCGAAATAAGGGGATATTTTTTTCACTTCATTTCCGGTTTTGTTCCGACCAAAATAACGGTTTTTTCCGTTTTTCGGTTCGAAGCCCAGATTTTCATCAAGTTAATTAATCCATTAACATCATATTGTCCCCTTTAAAACATTAACGGCGATACTAATTTTACAGAACTGTGGAAGTGTTCATGCTCCTTTTTTTGACAACTGTTCATAGCAGTCTTTGAAATAAGTTTAAAAAAAATTTTGACTTGGAAATGAAATTTCTTTAAAATAATAAAGAAATTTCATTAAAGAATTTAGATTCATATAAAATAACCTATAAAAGATGAAAACTGGAAAATTGCATGTGCTAATTATAACACAATGATCAGTAAAATGAGATACATAGTTTTTCTGAGACAAATCATATTGCTATATTTAAATGTATAGCATATTAAAATTATGAAACATTTTGTGAAATCAATATTTAACGTTTTTTATTTTATTTAGAAACATTTTTTTTTTATTACAAAAATGTAACTTTCATTCAAGTCAGTCTCCATTTTTTAGAAATTACTTAACAGAATATATTATATTATACTATCTTTCTGGTAGTGACCGGAATAACTTTTTAAAAATTCATTTGAAGAATTTCATGCTAGATGAAGACTTAAATCAGATTTCTGTTACGTTTATTATCTCTTTTAGCTTTAAAAACCCTTCTGTTGTAAAACTGGAGGTCAGGATTCGAAAAGGAAAATCGCTTGTCATTTTTAAGTTATTGTGACTGCGTCAACTTGTTCACGCTTTACTCTAATGGAGAGACTCAAAATATAATTGGGAGGGCGAAATCTAACATCATTAGACTGTGGTTTGTTGCCTATCACTCTATTTGAAATCTTTTTGGAATTCAGTTCTAATTCTTAAGGCGTTTAACAAATGTAAAATTTTAAAATGCCATAAATTGTCAGTTAAACTTTTTAAATTCTTTACTTTCTCAGCAGTTTTTCAACATTATTTTATTCATACTTTTTGTTAGTACTTATTGATTTTTTTTTTTTACATCTTCATAGCTGCTTCAGTTCTTTTAGTGCTGTTAATCCATGAATATTTATTAATTATGATAAATATATTCCAAGACTAATAGTACCAAAAGAATTATGAAAGTTAATTAAGCTGAAGCCAAGATTTTAATGGCAACATTTTCTGTGATTTATGTTTTTTTCTGTGACCATACTTTTGCTGTGCATTGTATATATCATCCTTTTTCGTGTGTAATCATGTTAGTGTTTTTTTATTAATGTTTGTATTTAAAAATGTGAGATCGTAAGTCTTTTATTGTTCTTCAATTTTTATTTTCTTTCGTTTGAAGCCAGATAAAGTTTATATTTTCCGACTTGCGGAAAAATGATTTTTATGAAATTAAAAATTCTTTTTATATGTTTAAAATTAATTACAATGTGGAGATAAGAATTTTAAAAGGTAAAATCTAGGTAAAATTTATTTGTGACCATGTAGTTAAAATAAGTTAATAGTTTTTTTTTTGGGTGGGAGGAGGGGGTATTTATTTTCATATGATAGAAAGTGGTGAATTAATAAGAAGAATGAAAAATACAATTTCGATTGTGATTATGTAATTAAATAAATATATGTGATTTTTGTTTATTTATAGCCTTAAAGTTTTCCTCTTAAAGTGATGAAAACTCTCATGCAATATATTTCAAACCATTACTGAAAATGTATATAGTTTCTCCTGTTCGATAATTGTTGCAAAGTGTTGTATGATAATTTGCAATTGTTTTTTTATTTTAATTCAGTAATTTCAAACATTAAGTGGCAAATTCATGAACATTTTAAGAATACTTTTTTAATCATATGCTCTGAATGTAATTTAGTATGCTTTGCTTATATTCTTCAGAGGGAAAAATTGTGAATTTTTACTTTTTGCTTACATAAATAAAAAAAATTATGGAAGGGGGGGGGACGTTATTGAAGTAATATAAACAAATAGTTAAAGTGCTGAAAAGAAAGAATTTTGATCAATATAATATGAAAGGTTATCAACATACAAACATTTGAAGGATATTTTCACATGTATTTCTTTTCATAACTTTTCGAACGTAATATTTTTGTGATATGCAAGTTACATTAAAGTTTTGAAATGATAATGAAATCTTAATGAGCATTTTGAATTAACAGATTCCTCTGATACAATATTCATTAGATTGGGAAATCTTGTAAAGTTTTTGAAAAAATTTAAAAAGCATCTACATTATCATGCAAAATTCAGATTATGGGGTTTCAAAATTCATTCTGATAAGAAAGAACCTTTGTATGGATATAACTAGATATACATAAAGAAAACCAATTTTTTAAAAAATTTTCTTTCTTTGACATTTTTTTAGTAATGGAAAAATTTTATTTCATTTGGTAGATTTATCTTCCTTAAATCTATTATTTATTTCTATCAATTTAAATTAGATTTTTAGTAATATTTTTAATTGGAAATCTCGATCAGATTAGTTACATATATATGATATTGATAATTTTTTCACTTATTAGGAAAATAATCGAGTAATCATGTCTTTTTATTATTTTATTTAAATTAAAGTTCCATTTTTAAAAGTAACGTGTCCTTTTTCCACATTATAAATTGCATATTTTCATGAAGAATGATTACTTTGTTGTATTTCATATTTCCTTAGTTCGCACTTGTTTTTTAATGAGATGAGCGAAGGTAGAAAGCAGCTTATTCTTATACTGAATATTATCTATATGTCTGTAAGAAATTATTATATATAAATTCCTGTTATTTAGCTTTCATGTTCAGTTGTTGTACATTTTCGATACATTAAAAATTTCTTAATTTTTCGGCAAATTTTTTTGTTATCAGTTTATGGGATTCTTTTATCCTATCTTAAAAGGTTGATTCATTTATCAATTCTTACTGAGGGGCATTTACCTTTTTAAAGTTTACTACCATAATGTGTTGGTTACCACTCTTGCTTGAATAATATAATGCCCTGCTTGATGTTTTTTAAAACTATATCATGCTTCATTATTATTATTTTCATTACTATTGCTGTTCTTTTTAGAAATAAATGTATGTTTACATTATATGAAATATCTAGGTATTAAATAGCAAATGTTAGTTAAAAATGCAACTTTTGAAATAATTAGTTCTTAATAACATCTTCAATAAATTATTGCATTTTTACGAAAGCAATTATTATAAAGATTATATTTTTGCTTAGAATAATGAACTGATTGTTTTAATTTACATTTCTCTAATCAGCAAAAGTATTAAAATCATGAATTGGTGGAAGTAAAACAGAAATTATATATGTCAAGTTCATTCAAATTTTTTTTAATGTTTCTATATATTTTTATATCCTATGAGAAGCAGAATTCCACAAATGAGTCAGACCAAAAATATGTTATGTGCCAAATATTTTTTGAACTGTGTTTCTATTTATAAAACTCTTGTTACTTACAGAAGGATTTATCGTTTTATCTTGGCTTTTACTTAATTCTATGATGTGAACTCTCCTAAAAAATAATATTTTACTACATAACATTTTCTTGGCATTTGATTTATACTAATATAAACTATTTTTTATCCTTTTTAATTAACAAGAACTATCTGAAGCTTGGGGATGCGATTTAATTGTATTATATTGTCCATCAAGTTTAAAACTTTTGAATATGATATGGGCAATATCAAATTTTAATTTTTTTTAAAAAAAAGTTGTTTGTGGCATGAAGGCATGTGGCATACTATGTTATTAATTTTTCGAAAACATATAAATTATCAATTATTAACATTAAATTTTATTTATTATCCGATTTATATATATGTGGAACATACGTTTTGTTGTGCATTTTTCTGAAATTTGTATATGCTTAATGCAAATTTACTCTACTGAGTTTATTTTTTAATTTCTTGCCCTATTGTGAGATGTACAGTTAATCATAATTTATAATTAAATGTTCAAATGCGATCAAATATTATTGTGAATGAACTATGAGCTTGAATCACAAAAAAAGTAAGTTAAGTTCATCTAGTTTTTTGGGCAAACCAAATATTTATTTTATAATAATGGAGATTTTAATTAAAAGCTATTGAATTCCTCAGTGAAATGTTGCATTGCTTTTAGATCTATTTAAACGTGATAGCAATGTCCATGTGTGTATTTCATTACACGATCAATTTGTAAATATTTAGAATAACTTATTAAAAAATATATAGCTGTATATTTTTTTAAAAGAAAAAATTTTAATTTTGAAAATATTTTTTGAAATAAATTAATTTGAAGTTTAATTTTAAATTTTTGTTAATTTTTCGAGTATAACAAAAAAAAAGGATTTGATTTGTTCAAGGAAATTTAAATATGGTAAGCTGAGCACACATTTTTGTTTTATTTCTTTTTAGAATGCTTTGTTTCTTTAAAATATTTTTTATTATCAATCCAGTTAATGATAGTTTAATATCCAGTTAATGATAGTTTTTAATATTTCATTATTGAAATTAAAATCACAAGGTTTGTGTGAAGCAAAATCAGATATTTTAAGTTTTATTGCTAATTGCTCATTGCATTTCTCCAATTTTAGTATGGTAGTTTTCTTATTCACTGAACTTTTCATCAATAGCCATATTTTTTCCCGAGTGTGTAAGAGGTGTTAGAGTTACAAAAAGAAGTGCATATAAGTGCATATTTTTTTAACAAATATGTCAGGTGGGCCAAACAATTAATAGTGCATTTTGAATTACTCATTTTTGTAGAAAATGAGTTTTTTAGAGGGTAAAAAATGGTTTTGTTTGTTTTTGTGTAAGCTTAAAACAAAGTCTTGGGGTCATGAATTTCATAGACAGGGAGCATTTTATGTATGATGCATTTTTTTTCAGGTTCTTAGTATATATTGCAGTATTTTTATATTTCATTCAAGATTCTGCAAGTTAATCAAAATTAGTAACTGATTTCTATTTAAGATAATTTGTATGAGTAAAAGCAAATTTATATGGTAAATTATTCATATTAATGCATGTTTCCAAATTTTTTTTTTCCAAAATAAGACATACATCATCCATTTTTCATATTAAATAAATGTTTTGTCATAAACAAAGAAAATGCTTGTGATTGATTAAATTAGGATTTGAAATTTTCAGTTAGTTTTGTATTATAATTTTTTTGTCCAAAGATTTTGGTCTATGTAATATTGTATGCTATTATTTTAAATGTTAATTGAAGAAAAATTTTGTTGTCTAAATTTTATTTAAAATCTAACAGAAATGAAGCAAACTAAACTGGGTGATTAATTCCATTTTAAGTATGTAATAAATAAGCGTGTTTTTTTTTTGTTGTTATTTTTGTGTAATATATGTTTTTTATTAATTAGTGTTATTAAAGCCATGTTGATATTATGTTTTTGAAAGAAGTAATTCCTGAATTTTCCTGTGTATGTACAAATTTCATGTTATATAAGCTTTTTTTAATTCATTTCAAACACATTATATAATCACAGATCTTTTATTTAAAATAAAAAATTTTAACCTTCTGTTTAAATGAATTATATAATTGTTCTTATTGACTCTTAACAACCGAGTATTATTAAAAATTTGTATTTAAATATACATTGTTCTTACAATTCAAGAAAGGAAGATTTCTCAGGATTTTCTAAATATTGCTCTTGTAATTTATTTATTTTATGTAATGATTTCTTTTAGAATCAAGTTACATGGTTAATATTTCTATTGATATGTTTAAAGATATATATCTATATATATGCATAATAGGCAATAAAAAAAGTTAATGATTATTATGAATTTTAGTGTGTTACATGTGAAAATTTTTATGAATTTTGTATCCTGTTAAATAATTTTTATTTAAGTACATAGCATGTTAGAACAGCTTTATATTTTAATGCATTATATTTAGCATAAATATTAGTTTTCAAAATGTTATATCATGAATGGTTGTAAGCTTTTTATCTTATGTGAATGCATTCTTTATAAATATATATTTATGTATATGATATGAATCTTTATTTTTTAACCATTCTTTTTACTGATATGCCAAATGTTTATTAGTGTCATTTCAGTATTTTGTTTATGTGCTAAAGTGTAAAATTTTCCAGTTGTAGGACTGAAATCTGTTTTATGCAATGAGAAACATTGCAAATATTTTTTTTTAATAATGGGAACTCTTTTTTTTAAAATTTATAATTGTGATACATTATCTGTGCTCACTTTTGATGAGAGCACTCACAATATTAAACCATTATTGTGTTACCATATAACCTCATTGTTCGTGTTTTAGCTTAGGCTGAAATGCGTCTTTGGTACATTCCATGAAACAACTTCCATCCTTATCTGTACAAAAATGAATAAATCATTTGTTTCAGTATACTTTCTTTCATTCGGAAACTTATAGTACATTTTCACCTACACTAGTTTTTCAGAAATTGTATGTTGAAATAATGAGATCAATTCTCTAAAATACAACATAAGAAGAATATAGGATACTATCATGCTTGATTCTCTAAATTATTGTATTTAGCAAAAATGCGCAAACCTGTGTAAATCGAAATTCGCCTCTGTGAAGAAAATAAAAATACAAAATGAAAAATATACCATTTGTAAATTCATTCATTATTTTTTTTAAAGTTCTTTATTGTAATCTAAGAATATTACTAGTGTTTCATATCAATATTTCAAATTGAGATATAATTACTTGCTTGTAAAAGACAAGCACTTGTTTTCCTGCAGATATATAAACATAGCTATGGTAGCTGAAGGGTCATGACATTTAGCTCATGTCTGATGCTGTATTAGTTAAGTCGTGTTCGAGTCATATTTTTAGCAAAGAATCGTCCTGTAGTGGTCCGATGCATAATAAATCTGTCAAAGCTCCTAGTTCCTCACTTTGGCTTTTCGATGGGGAGAAAGAGCATATGTATATAATGCATTTATATATATACTACTTTATATATATATACTTTTATTTTGACCTATACACTGTCTAGTTATAGTTATTAGTTTTATGGCTATTAGCAATTTAGTGTATATATATATATATATATATACTGGGTGATCCTAAATTTTTACAAATTAAGAGGGGTGATAGTACCTATCCAGACGACATAGGAACATAGGGTCTCATTCTATTCTGAGAAGCAGAAAAGAGGAAAGTAGAAACGAATCCTGCGAGATAAAGCAATACAAGTCATCGCCTCTGACGTCATTTTGTAGCTGCCTATGTAGCATATCACCTAAGACTCAAGAATTTACTGCATGCAAATTTCCACTGAGAGGAAGCAGCATTTTGCTCTTAGTTGGAATCTCTCTTCAAGTATTACCTTGATAGCATCGTCCGAAATTTTTCACGAATGCTATGGTGGGGTACACCTATGAGGAATTTGTAAGATATGCACCTCACAAAAGGTGAAACAAAAGGGAATGGACGAGAAGCACGAAGATTGTACGAACAGCGGTTTCCAACTCGTCGTATTCCAAGTCATCCTACCTTTTGCAGTGCTGGAAGACGAATGCGAGAAACTGGTTTGATTGCCATCTCAAACCGCAATGCCGTACGTTTGCGAAATTCACGAATTTCACAAGTACGCGAGCGGTGGCATACGAAATGGGTATTTCTCATCCAGTGGTGTGACGTTTTGTGCACGAGGAACGCTTGCCCCTCTACCACTTGCAGAGAGTGCAATCTTTGCACACAGATGATTATTGCAGGGAGATTTTGTGCAGTGAATGCTGCGGATGAAGAATAACAATCCACGATTTCCTGCATTAGTTTTATTTAGTGATGAGTCAAAATTCACAGCAGAGAAGGCATTTTGAACAGGCGCAATCAACACGTTTGGTCTGACAGCAACCCCAACTGCACTCTCGTAATCACTAACAGAAATTTTTCATGAACGTCTGGGCAGGTATTCTTGGGGATTACCTGATAGACCCTTACATCTTCTCAGACATTTTGACCGGCGCAACGTACCGTATCATTTTGGAACAAGTGCTTCCCAGTTTATTGCAGGCTGTTCTGCTCCCCATCTAGAGACATGTGGCTTATGCACGATGGAGCCCAGCACATTTTTTCCATCAGGGTCCGTATCTTCTTTATGACACATCCCACACGATGAATCGAACGTGGCGGACCTGTAGCTTGGCCTCCTCGTTAACGGGACCTCAACCCACTGGACTTTTTCTTCTAGGCACACGTGAAATCCTTAGTGTACAAAACGCCTGTGGACTCAGCTGAAGATGTCGTGGTGAAAATTGTTACTGTGGACAAAATTAACACGACATCAAGAATCTACGAGAGGGTGTGCCTTTCGTTCCTTCACCGGTGTCACCTGTGCTATGACACGCGTAGTCGGTATTTTGAGCAGTTTCTATGAGTTTTTTCACTGAACAATAAATCCGTTTGTGCAACTTTTGGTATCGTTCATTCGCTTTCCCAACACCGTTGTATGTTCAGGTTGGAATTCTACTATTCCTCTTTCTGCCTCTCAGAGCGTAATGCGGCGCAATGTTCCTTTTAATTATTGGTCGTCTGGATGGGTACTATCACCTCTTTTAATTTGTAAAAACAATTTAGAATCCCCCTGTGTATATATATTATACATTGTTTTATGCTAAAATTATGTTCGAATCATTAAGATATTATATTTCATGTAATTCATACATAGGTAAGCGCAAGGCACCCCAAAAATATACATGAAAAATATTTAAATACTAAAAGATGAAACAAAAATTCTTTAGAAAAACAAAAATATGAAGTTAATAAAATCTCAATGGTGAACATAAAAATAAAAATTACTTGTTGCACATAAATCCTCCAATTACGGTTTCCAGATTAAAAATTTATATTTAGTTGGACAATGTCATGCAATTTTTTTAAATTTTTTTTTTAAGCCCTTACTTATTTTGGGTGTACTTTGAATTATCATTTGGTTTTCAGAATTTTTCTAAACATGGATTTAAATTAAATTTTTGATAAATGCTTATTCATCATCTTATACTACATTTACTTCACTGGATGAAATATGACTAGTCTTTCTTAAAAAATAGCACATTTATTCACGCTTTTCATTAAAAACAGGCATTTTACACGACCATCTACAACTTCAGACACATAAAATTTCTTTACATCGAATTCTCTAACGTCGTTGTACAGCGTTCTCAAAACCAAAAAGGGGAAAAAATGTAGAGGGAGGGGGGGGGGAATCTTGTTGCTATTCTATTTTTACTATCTTTTGAAATATAATTTTAGTATCAACGATTTTTTAATCTATTTTCCTTATGACTAAATAATTTGTCTATCTAATTAATTCATATTTTCTTCTAAATGAATTTTAATGATCTTGGAAAAGATACTTTAAAAGAGAGTATTACAATTCATATATATTTGAGTCTAAACGAGTTGAATACCTTATTTATTGCTTTATTGGAAGAACATTAATAATTTAATGAAACTTGCTTATATTTTTGCTTCCATAGATAACATTCATATAATCATTGTACAGTAGCTTACATATTTTTTATTCTTTGAAAGCATACTAGGTAATTTTTTGTGTGTGTTTCTTGAGGCATTTACTGGTTCAAGAAATTTTAAAACAAAACGTAAAAATTTTAAACTAGTAAAATATAAAACAAACATAGATAGTAATAAATAATCAAAACATCTAATGTTTTTGGAAATCCTTTAGATTTTGTAGTGACTGTACGCAGTTAAGATAACAGACAATAGGAAGATAAGTTTTAAACAAGCGTATTTAACGGTTATCAGTAAAGAAAATACGCATCTGTTTTACTTCGAAAGAGAGATACGGATCCTCTACTTATATGTAACTTTACAAAAATATTTTTAGTTGCTCAGTTCAAGGGGAAGTGAGATCAGAGCTATAGCAAATGTTCTGGAACCATGGATGCTATCTGGAATGGATGAAATAGTTAACGATATTCTTGAAAGGAAGATAATGAGTTGTGTATAAGTGACAATATAAAGAGGACCAGAAAAAAAAGGATAATGTATTGTTGATATGCAAGGAAAAGTGAAGTTACATGTGGACTAAATATTTGGAGTCAAAATTAAGTCAAATATGCAAACGTGGTTTTAAGAAACGAAAACGAATTGGTTTTATCAGAACTTGAAAACAGGTTTGAATAAAGCCTGTCCCCCCATATCTAGAATTCACAAATAAAACAAAAACAAGGGGGGGAAGCAAAAGAGAGAATACACATATATATATATATAAGTTTTGTCCACATTAAACAGTATATCACAATTAAGAACCATAATATTATATATACCAGACTGTAAGAAACTTTCATATTTTATTAAAAAGAATATTTTTCCCCTTTTCTTATTAACTGCATGTAAATAATATTGATGTTTATTAGAAGATGCTCTTTTTCTACAAGATTAATTTTATTTCCAGATTGTATTTAAACCTTTTCGTCAAAGATAGGGCTACAAACATTTGTCCGAGCGTTTCGTTTCACGATTAAAAAATTATATTTTTAGATTTAAAAAAAATATATATTAAGCTATTATCAAACTGTGTAGTACCAAGGAATTAGAAGAATTTATGATGAAGCGTAACTCTTCTAAACAGATAAGAACTTCTTTTAATATTTTTTATGAAAATAGCACTCATAGAACAAGGGAGAAAAAGAAAATACCAATAATATTTGAAAAATTGAACCGATGAAAAACGAGGCATATCTTAGTTTTCGAGTTTTAACTGAACATTTTAAATTATTTCATAAAACTGAAATTGAATAGAATAGAACATAGAAACTTTCAAGAGACGAATGAATATATATAATACAATTAAAACTATTATTTCATCATTAACGAAACTTTCTAATTGTTGTGAAATAAAGATTAGTTTCTGTAAGTTTGCTTGCATTCGTATTCAAGTGTCATTATTAGAGCAAAACAAAACGTTACTGGCGATAGAGTCGGGTAACGAGAACTGTGCTAGTACTTCATAAAGCAAATTTCCATACAAAATCACGTGAAGACTTTGAAACCTTATTCGATTTATTGTTTAAAAACTTTTAATTGCTCCGCATACCGTGTCTTCTGTGAAATAAAGTTCGAATTTATGAACTTCTAGCTTTGCTATCCTACTTACAGACTGCGATAAGTTTAATCACTGGCGTAGTTAGCTCTGTATCAAAATTCCTTTGGAAACCTTTTCTGAGGCTCCTTAACATTTTACCATTTTTTGCTCATGCATTTTGGGACCCCTGAAGCGTGGGGATCCCGTATCATTGATACGGTGGTAGCTACGCCTCTGAGTTTAACAAGACTGGGGCCTAAGGTCTCTGCAGAACTTGGGTCCGTAGATTATCTTTTTTCTTTATTTCGATGTTTTTCTTACTTAATTTCATTATACAAAAATAAAAGGTATCCGAAATAATTGAAAGATTTGGATGGTTCACACACACACATTACTAATGCGAGCCTAGTAATTTAGA
>BMAO01013227.1:113017-143177 GCA_019973975.1 Trichonephila clavata | reverse complement strand
TTCGGGAAATCGATTTTGAGTTTTTGATATTTCTAAAATCCCAAATCAGGACCTTTCCAATGATGTAACGTACTTGCCATTTTACTAATTAAAAGTATGTTAAAATGATTTTTAAAAATAATCAGCTGATGAGCCACGCCCCTTTGACAGATACAAATGTAAACATTGACCTTTTAAATCTGGGAAGCTTTTCCAAAGCCACTCTCTGTTTTATTTATTCATACGCAGTTAACTGTAGATTCACTGCAAGCGTAACTGTTAGGGTTGTTTACATATTTTGGAGAGAATACACGTTTTTCTTCTTAGCGTTTTGAATATTTCGATATTTCAAATTTCTGAAAATCAAAAATTTTGAAATTTGAATTTAATTTAATATGCCAAGATCAACAAAATTTCAAAAAACGTAAACTTACGTTTTATAAAGGTAAGAATACTTTCAAACATACTAACGACAATAGTGTCAATCCTCAAGCTGGACATGCACATGACTCAAAGGAGACATTGCAAAAGAAAAGAAAATTCTTAATTTAAATGGAAGTTTTTCTTCCTATGACAAAAGTGTAGGTTTATTAATGCCATTATGAATTTGAATATTCTGGCATTTGTTTTCAAGAATGAAGTTCACTGTAAATGTAACAGTGGCTTAGACATGTAAGTTTTAAAAGGAAGTCTGGACTGGCTATTACATTTGTCCTGAAATGTTGTGCTTGTCCATATCGTTTAGAATTCTCTTCTTCAAATTTTTATGAAGGAACGCAAATTGCTACAATAAATACCAGGTTTGTATATGCTATGCGTTCCATTGGAAAAGGTGCAGAAGCTGGGAGAATGTTTTGCGGCATAATGAATCTTCCTCAATTACCTACAAGGTTTTCTCCTTACGGTAAGCGAATCTTAAATGCTGTAAAACTTGTTTACGAGGACTCCATTCAAATGCTGCGAAGGAAGCTATTGTGAAAATAAAGGTAATAATAATATTGCAGTCGCTGTAGATGGGACATGGCAGAAACGCGGTTACACATCATTGAATGGTGTAGTTACTGTGACCAGTATTGATACAGGTAAGGTGATAGATGTTGATATTCTTTCAAAATATTGCATATGTAAAAACTTACCTTCTCATCAAAAGGATTGTAAAAGGAATTACGTTGGATCTAGTGGAGCCATGGAATTCAAGGTGCGTCTAAAATTTTCCAATGGTCATTATCTTTGCATAATGCCCAATATATTACTTACTTAGGGGATGGAGATTGCAAAGCATTTGATGCTGTTAGAAAGAAAAACATCTATGGAGATGAATAATACCCAATTCAAAAATTGGAGTGCATTCGACATGTCATGAAGCGCATGGGAACAAGATTACGCCGATTAAAATCTTAATTGAAAGGACAAAGCTTGTCAGACGGTAGGTGTTTAAGTGGAAAAAATTCGTTTGACTGAGCATGAAATAGATAACTTACAGTTTTACTATGGATCAGCTATTCGGAGAAATTACACCAGTGTTCAGAACATGCGGCAAGATATCTGGGCCATTTTTCTGCATAAGCTGTCAACAGATGAATATCCTCAACATGGTTTTTGTCCTGAGGGTGAAGATTCATGGTGTGGATATAAAAAGGCTGAAGCATTAGGTAAGTCTTACAAGCATAAAAATAGTCTTCCGGTCGCTGTTGTAGAAGCAATGCGTCCTATATTTAGAGATATTTCCCATCCTGATCTGTTAAGAAAATGTTTGCATGGAAAAACACAAAACCCGAATGAAAGATTTCATAATGTCATATGGTCACGTATTTCTAAAACAACATTTGTACAGATTGAAACACTTTCACTTGGTGTTTATGATGCTGTTTGTTCTTTTAATGATGGTAATGTATCTAAATTAAAAATGCTGCAGAAAATGGGAGTCGAGCCTGGAGAATATTCGGTAAGTGCCATGAAAACTCTCGATAGAGAAAAATTAATGAAATCAAGCATGCTTTTTCTGGATGATCAAAGAAAATTAGAAAAGATAAAAGAAAAAAAGAAGATAATATTAAGAAAAATAAGGTAAAAACCGGCTACAGAGCAGGATCTTTTTGATGAGGTAAAATTTTATATAAAAGCTACTGTTTCCTAAAAATTTTCTTTTTTAAACTGTGTTTTCTCTTTTCTATAAATTTACTGTATGCATGAACTGGAAATTTTTATTTTCTATTTCATATATATTCTTGTGTATACTGAAGTGAAATTTTTGAAATATTCCTCAGACATTTAGCTAAAAAGCATATGTCGTAACACAGAAAAGGGAAAATTTTATTAAATTCCTTATTGTACTCTGCAAAAATTATTTTTTAATCAGGCTGATCAATTTTTTAAAAAAAATTTCACTTCTGTATAAAAATAAATGTTTATTTAATGCGCACACAAATATATCAAAAATGCGTTGCATGAAGCTTGTTATACACAAAAAAATCATAAATTTCATGTTTAAAAACACAAAAATAGTTTTCTTTTGTTTTGGATTCTACAGAGTATATACTACAGAGTACGTACTATGTAATATTTATATAACCTTTTTAATTCTTATATTTAAAGAAATTGTGATTTAATGTGAATATACAAAACACTAAAGAAATTTTTCGAAATGCCATATAATCATGTATCACTGTTTTTATAGATTATATTTTTTAATTTGTGTCTTATTTCTCTATAAAATAATTGTATGCATGAACAGGAAATATTTATTTTATATTGCATATATATTATATATACTGAAGTGAAATTTTTGAGATATTCCTCAGACATTTAGCTGAGAAGCAGATGTCGTAACATAGAAAAGGAAAATTTTTATAAAATTCCATTATTCTACTCTACAAAATTACATTTTTAAACAGGCTGATCAATTTTAAAAAAAATTCACTTCTGTATAAAGATAAATGTTTATTTAATGTACACACAAATTTTTAAGGTTTGTTTTCAATAGTTTCTTAGTTAAAGGTACATAAATATATCCCAAAATGCAATGCCCTTTTTCGTTGCACAAAACTTGTTACATACAAAAAATACACAAATTTCATGTTTAAAAACATAAAATCAGTTTTCTTGTTGTTGTTTTGGATACCATTTATGTAATATTTTCAGAATCCTTTTAATTCTGATACTTTAAGAAATTGTGTTTACATGTGAATTTATAAAACACTAATGAAATATTTCCAAATGTCGTAAAATTCGATATGACGAAATTTTTCGAAATGTCCAAAGCCATATTTTCATGTATTGACACATTTTTACATGGTATTTATGATGCTTATAGTCAACTTGGATGGACAGTAATGTATCAGAACAGAAAATTCTTCAAAAATTGATGCATAATTTGAGAAAAATGATGCAAATGCTATAAAATATCTCGATAGATTTAGTGAAAAATGCTATACATGTATTTTCTGAGAAATCTAAGTAAAAGAAATAAGTAAAAAGTCTTAAAAATTATTGAGAATAAGCTAATATTTAAAAAAATAGTGCAAATACAGATTGTAATTCATAATTTTTTGATGAAGTGACATTTTATAATAAAAATGCAATTATCTCAAAACGGTGTTTTTAAAAATGCGTGTACCATTTTCTCAGAACCTATTCAACGGAAGTACTTGCAATCTTCACTGAATATTTCTGATATGTTAATATATATACTGAAGTGAACTTTTATTAATATACCAATAATATTTTTGCAAAAGTCATTTATTGGGAAAAAAATGACATTTTTTAAAAAATTCATAGTGATACATTACGATGAAAGTTTTTGAAAAAACTAAACAATATATTTGAAAAAGCTCACTTCAGTTTAAATAAAAAAGTCTAATTAATATACAGAAAAAAATTTAAGTCTGTACATTTAATATTTTATGAGAAAAAGGTACATAAAAATGCTCAATTTAACATTAGCGGGATAGGGGTTACCGACTTACCTTAACCGCTCCTTTAAAATCAGAATCAATGAAACTCTCTCTAACCTTCATATTATATCTGCAGGGTGTCCTCAAGGTTCTCTCCTAGGCCAAATTCTGTTCAATTTGTACATTAATGATATCCCGAATTACTCCCTTACTAACATTAACATATTCGCGCAGATGACACGGCTATCCTCACTATTTTCAAAAATTTGAAAACTATCTCATTCGCAATCAATAAGCATCTTCAACTCCTCGAAATCTTCTATAACAAATGGAAAATAAGCATTAACTTAGATAAATCCTCTGCTGTTATCTTTACTAAAAAACGCTCCATCCCCCCCACCAATTTTTATGTACAACAAGCAGGATCCCATGGTCTCAAGAAACTAAATACTTAGGCGTTATTTTCGATTATCACTTAACTTAGGAACAACACATGACACAGGCTGGCGACAAGTTCCGGTAAGTAATGTTTAAACTCTCCCCCCTAATTTCCCAGAACTCTCATTTAAGTATACAAAACAAAGTGCTTCTCTATATAGCCGTTATGCGCCCCATCATAGCCTACGCTTGTCCAGTTTGGGGATATGCTGCAAATACTAACATTAAAATTTTAGAAACAGTTCAAAATAACTATATTCGCATGATAACTAAAGCAACCAGATACATGCACAATGAATACCTTA
Organism: Trichonephila clavata; assembly: GCA_019973975.1. Classification (NCBI taxonomy): domain Eukaryota; kingdom Metazoa; phylum Arthropoda; class Arachnida; order Araneae; family Nephilidae; genus Trichonephila; species Trichonephila clavata. The sequence goes on along the minus strand of BMAO01013227.1, from coordinate 138,562 downwards.
GAGACGCCCTTAAAATCAATAGTTTCAAGCAGCATATCCAAAATCTAGCAATTAATTTCTTTAACTCTCTTCAGCATACCAATAATAGCAATATGATCAATTTAAATTCTTATGATGCTCATGAAAAAACCTAAAAGCTTTTGGAGAATTCTCCTAGATTCCTACAATCCTCCATAGCATGTCAGTTTCACGCAATAAAAGATTTTATTGCACAATTTCTACATTCTTAACTATTTAACTAACTCAGTATTTTTATTTTTAACTTTAATTCGTTTAACTTCTAACTTTTTATTTCACTCCTAACTTTAAAATGCAAACTGGACAAGCTCCTCCCACTTTCACGATTCTAACTTTTTGAGACCCCTGGACAGCCAATCGGAGTCATTTTCCTCACCCCCCTCCCCAGCATCCAACCAGAGAGCAGCCTCTCAGCTCTCTCCCATGCAACTTTCTCAGAAAGAAATTCAAGAGAACTTCCATTACCATAGGCATGCCTACCGGACTAGTCCTGTCAACCAACCGCCAAGACGTATCTCGCAGACGGAAAAAAACCCACTTTCGCCATCTTCCACATCGCAGAAATCCACATATGGGATGGATGGCTGCTTTGCAGCCCATATGCCCACAGATTCACCGTAATCACCGCAACAGTCAGTCTGGTTTCAACCAGCGAGTAGTGAGTCAGGTTTTGACTAGCGATTAGTGAACTTACCTTGATCGTGATTAGCTCCGTTGTGCTTGTGAATAAGCTTACATATACGTGTATTTTTAGATACTGATAATTGTGTCTTAAGTGCTGTTGAAGGTGTGGAATCATTCTGATATTTATTCTGCGAATTTTGCTGTTGAATTCTGTGTTTCAAGGACTGATTTACGACAATAAATTATCATCGCTGTTAAAGAACTGTCTTGTTGTTTACAACTGATTTTACATAAAATCCTCGAACCCCGATCTACGTAACAATATTGTATTATTAAACTCATTCATTTTTCCAAATTTTTAGGGGTTAAAAATATTTTGTACTAAGCTAAATTAGCAAGCCAAACGTTAACTAAATTATCTTGAATATTAGCAGAAAATTTTTTTATTTCATAATTTTTAAAGGAATACAGTGCATTTAGTTTAGTAAAAACTTGTGAATAATAATTTTTTTAAAAAATTTTATAAATTATTATGTATATATATTTTTTATTAAATTAGGAATTTCAAAAGTAAAAGCTTAAAAAAAATCTTATGCCATTCTGCTCTAGCAGATATAGCTTTAGTTTCTAGACAGTTTAATTAACTTTCTCAAAATTTTTGAAATAAAGTTGTGACGGGTCTATCTGCGTCAATCTTCCATTAACCCTCTTGTGTAACATTTGGGGCCAGCAATTATTCTATTTCACAGCCTCCTCGGGAAAAGCACGAGATAGTGTTATGCTAATGAATTCGACTATATAAAGTCTAGATTTAGTAAGAAAGCAGAAGGAGAAGGAATTGCCGAACTTGGTCGTATGTATCAACCACGGATCTCTCCAGCGAGCTTAGCACGTATTAGATAGTAATTGTTATTGTTAATCACTGAAATAATCAAAGGGATTATAGTTAGTATCGACCTGAAGTTAGTAAGCGTTCGTCTCCTTTGTCAATTCTGATAGCTGAGATTATTTAGTGGGAATACTAGATTTAAAGGTTAGAATTGAATGTTAGAGTCGTGTATCAGGATTAATCTAGGGAATTGAATAATCAGTCCAGGGTTTCTACTTATAGTGTGACTTGTTAAATGTATTTGTGTGTAGTTAATAAATATTTGTAATTATGGCTTTCGTTGGTGATAATATGTTTCCTTCCACACCAGGCGCGTCGGGCAATGTGAACTCAGTCCGAGATAGGACTGGGTCACGACAATGGCACCCAACGAGTTTGTCCTCCGGACATTTCTCCCTTAACCCCGAGATGGGAGTCGGATCCAATTTTAGGCTCTCGCCTGATATTTTTTTTCTGGTGTGGAAAATATCGATGCATTTTTGGAATATATTGACAGTAATGTAATAACCTAATAATTTGGCATGTTATTATCTTAAAGGGCGTCTCCGAGTTCGAGCCTTAGACTGGTTCGAAATTTTCGGATCTTCGATAGTGAAAGGAACTGCTACTGATTTCACGCAATTGAAAGAAGCTTTGACGGCAAATTTCCCAGCGGTTAGGAATAAGACTGAATTGCAAGTCAAGTTCTATTCGTAGTAACAGGGTCACGGTCAGGCTCCGCCAGACTTTATTTACGAGATTCTTAAAATACATAAAAAGTTGGGATTAAGTATGTCGGAAGAGAGGTTAATAGAGCATATTGTTGCTCGTTTGGAACCGCAATTAATGGAATATATTGAGATTAGAAATCCAACTACTCAATTGCAGTTGCTTCAGATGATATCCAAGTACGAGGACAGATATTTGAGGAGAGGCAATCCGGATTCGAACAATAATAATAATGAAAGACGAGCTTGTGATGTGAGTAGGAGGTCTAACGAAGGTCGTACTAATAGAAATTGAAGAGATACTGGGGTAGTCGAACGTCAAAATGATAGGAGGCAGGGTTATAGAACTTCCTATGGGACGAGACCTCAGGGGAACTATGGTAATCAAGGGTTCGAGAACAGGAACCGTATTGATAGAATGAGCGTGGATTCGAAAGTCGTGATAGAAGAGATCAATATAGAAATAGGGGTCCGAGTGATAATTTTGAACGGGGGTCGAATAATCGATGGAATAGGGGTAGTCATAAAAATTTAAACTTTTTAAGTGTTCGAAATCAAGATCGATCGCATGTTGATGAGAAACCTTCTGTAAGAGTTTCTGCTTTAAGGATGTCCCCTGTAGAACTCCCTTATGTGCCAATTTTAGTGAAAGATATCTTCACTAAAGCATTATGGGATACTGGAGCCGAGAAGTCGTTTATCTCTGAAGAAACGTATAGGGCATATTTTTCTTATAAGCCAAAAAAAAAAATGCAAAAGTTATAACGGCTCAGTGCGCCTGTTGCAACAATGTAGGAACAGTTGAATTAGAAATTCGAATCAGAGAATTCACAAAAAAATGGGATTTTCACGTACTGGCAGATCTCGAATATCCGTGCATTTTAGGCGTCGATTTTATAAGAAACGCAAAGATTACTATGAATTTCGAAGAAAAGTCTTTAACGATTCCGAATTCGCAAATCGAAGAATTAAATGTTGTTGAGGAGAATGTAGAAATTGATCTTTTGAGTTCACAACTAAATCAAAGCCAACAAATGGATTTAAAATCGTTATTTAATAGTTTTAAAAACCTTCTCTCAGACAAATCAGGTCTTGCTCATGTATTATATCATGAAATCGATACGGGGGAGAGCCTTCCAGTTGTCTCCAGACCATATAAATATGACAGGGTTAAACAAGGGGTATCATTGACTATCATATATATAAGATGTTACGAGAAGGCATCATCGTAGAAATTAAATCGGCGTACGCATCTCCTGTAGTTTTGTGTCGTAAAAAGAACGGGTTACCCCAGGACAATCCAGAGGCTTACAGATTTGCGGTGGATTATCGCAAACTTAATGCGGTAACTAAGTACCCGAGATATCCTTTGCCACTCATAGAGGATTTAATGACCAATATTCCTCACACGAAAATAATGCGTACCTTAGATCTGCGCTCTGGCTATTTTCAAATTAGCAGTACACCCTAGGGATGCAGCCAAAACGGCTTTTGTGACGAAAAACGGCACTAATGCGTTTAAGCGCAGGCCATTCGGCCTATCAGGGGCAGCGCCAAATTTTCAGAAAGCCATAGACATCATATTGCAATCTGTGATAGGGAAGTTTGTCCAAGTGTATATGGATGACGTCATCATCGCGTCTCCATCATTTGCACATCACTTGGAACATTTAAGGGAAGTATTTAGGTTATTACAAGAAGCGGGGTTGACGTTGAACAAAGATAAGTGTAAGTGTAGATGTGAGAAACTAAAATACTTAGGCCTCGTGATTAGTAAAGATGGGATAGCCACGGATGAATCTAAAGTTAAGGCAATACTGGAAATGAAAGCACCAAAAAATTTGAAAGAAGTATCAAAATTTCTCGGAATGGCCTAATGGTATAAAAAATTTGTTAAGGGGTACGCAGATCTCTGCGAGCCACAGTATGATTTAAAAAAGAAGGGTAGGAAATTTAATTGGTCGGAAGAGGCGCAAGCTGCTTTTGAATCGATCAAACGTGCAACTACGGAAGCACCTGTGCTAAAATTACCGGATTTTAATGTACAATTTGAGCTTTTTACAGATGCGAGTTCTATTGGGATTGGAGCGGTGCTTACGCAAAGTCCGAGGCCCATAGCATATGCATCCCGCACACTTAATGAGGCGGAACGCAACTACACAGTAACCGAACGCGAATGTTTAGCGGTGTGATTTGGGCTTTAAACAAGTTTCGCACCTACTTTGGATCGTTAAATATAAAAGTAATTATAGACCATGCAGCATTAACGAAACTCACTAATGGTAAAAATTTATCAAGTCGTATGATACGATGGTCACTCAAGCTAGCCGAATTTAATGTTGAATGGGAACATAGACCAGGTATTCAAAATGTTGTGGCAGATGTGTTGTCGCGGAGTCCTGTGGAAAATTTTGAGGGTAGCAATATAACTTGTGCAGTAATTAGAGATTTGGTACTTTCGTCAAGGTAGCAATTGATAGCTGAACAAAAGCAGGACCCCGAGCTTGGTCATATATATCGCTACTTACAAAACCCCGATGACAGTTCAGTAAATGCAGGGGTCTGTGGGAACTGGTCCCAGGATTTTAAACTTATTGAGGGATTGTTATTTTATGCGAAATACGCATCCTCTCTCGGAGAAATGAGAATATATATTCCAAAATCGACGCGAGGTGCGATAATGCACGAATTTCATGATAAGCCTATGGCTGGACATCTTGGAATACGGAAAACTTATTTACGCGTGAAGGATGCATGTTATTGGCCATACATGCGTAAGGTGATACACGATTATGTTTTGACATGTGAAACGTGCCAAAAATATAACTATAAGAACGTGTTACCGGACGGTCATTTAATACCGATTGTAACTAGTTACCCGAACGAAATAGTTTCATTAGATTTATTAGGCCCCTTCCCAGCATCGAAACCCCAAAGATATCGATATATTTGTGTAATAACGGAACATTTCACGAAGTGGTTAGAAATAATACTCCTCAGAAAGGCGTCCGCAAAAATAATCGCCAATGCTATGTTCGAAAATTATATTTCGCGATAATGAGCTCCAGTTAAATTGATTAGTGTCAATGGTCCCCAATTTGTATCCGAAGTTGTTGAACATTTAAGTGAGAGATTAGATATAAAACATGTCAAAACAGTAGTTTATCGACCTCAATCAAATCGAACGGAACGTGTTAATCGCGATTTACTACAAATGGTTGCTTCTTTTGTAAATTATAATCATGAATCCTGGGATAGGTTTTTAAATGAATTCGCATACGCACTAAGATCGACAGTCCATGAAACGACGGGAAAAACCCCAGCAGAATTATTTTTGTGCAGAAAAATTATTACCCCATTTCAAAAACTTGTGATGGTCAGAGATGGTACAGAATTTGTGGTTCGGATTATGGAAAAGGTGTTTGAAGAAGCTAGGCAGAATACAATGAAAAAGCAAGAAAAGTGGGCGAAATATTACAATAAAAGAAGACGCGAAATTAACATCAAGGTAGATGATTTAGTGTTGGTTGAAACTCACCCTTTTACTGGCTGAACTGATGTTCAGCCAGTAAAAAGCTGGTTGCGAAGTTTTTTCCTAAGTTTGAGTATCCTTTTAGAGTTGTGAATGTTAAAAACAATAATGTTGTAATTTGGAAGGCAGGTAAAAAAACGACAATCAATATAGATCAGGTTCGAATTTACCATCAGAGAAAAAGTGAGGAAGGTTTAGTGGAGGTAGATTCTTCAATTAGTGATGGATTCGAGTATCACTCGAGTAGTTTTGAGGATGGTAGATATGGGTTAGATAGGTCAAAAGGTTCTAAGAGTAATGGGTCTGGTAGAAGACAGGAGGGAAAAGAAAATGGTAGAGTAGGAAGTAAAAATAATCTTAGAGAGACAAAAAGGATCGGCCACGAGCTGACTAAGGGTCGGTGCAAGAGGACTTTAACTGATTCGATATCACAGGTGAGCCAGAAAAAATTTGTGAAAACTCAGCACTCCAGAAGAGGCAAGAGGAAAACCGAATTCCCTACAGAAGTGCCGTGGAGTAAAAGAGCAAATATCCAAAGAGAAGTCTACAAGCGAAGATTCCCGTCCTCCATCTCGTCGAATGTGCAATTAAAGAAACGGTACAAAGTCGACGATCGCTGCAGTAGCTAAGTTCCAGAAAGGCATCGCCAACAGAAAAGGTCCAACTTCAGGAGTTCTGACGACAGCGGAGAAAGCTATGGGAAAGCCAGATCAAGATCACCAATAGGATCATTGGCTGGCGATGAAAGATTCGCCCCATCTAGAAGAGATAAAGGAGGACGAGGTCGCAACTACAACTTGAGGAGTCGCCGAGAATATAGACCAGACTGCCAGGAGCAAAGAGGGAATCAACCCAGCAGAAGGTCCACGTCATTGGAGGTGCAGATAGGGGACATTAAAGAAAGAAGAGGAGCAAAGTATTAGCCAGGTTGTATTGTTTCATTTATATTTTTACTGACAGGCAGTCAGTTGAATTTTTGCAAGAAGCAAGTCTCGCTTTGTTAATAATGTTGTCTAATGCAATAGTCTCACTGCGGTGAGTGAAATGACCTTTTGTATATTTAAAAATATATTCTAAATTGTGGAAAGCATATGTATGTTTACATTTGTTTACCGTAAAGGCATGGCTAAATGTGCGAGAATTCATTGTATTGTTTGTTTATATTGAGTATTTTGAAAATCGTATATAATTGTGTATATATAAACATGTTGAAGTGTATATTACTATATATCTGGTTTTTGGGATTCGCGGCGCAGAGAAAGGAATTTAACCATAACACTAACAGCGCTACGCGATTAGAATGGGAGTTTTATTTCTAGAAACCAGATAAAAGTTGTAAAGTATTTGACAATTTAAGTATGTGTGGATTCAATGTTGTTTGTATAAAGTGTTCAAAAATTTTTTTGTACGTCCACTGATCCAGTTCTCATTTCAGGGTGGCTGGCCCTGTTGTTTTGAAGATTATGTGTTGAAGATAATAAATTATGTAAACCCAGGATATATTTAAAATATCTAAGATTACGGGTTGTGTACGGCCGGGTTTTTCCCTCCAGTGGGAGGTTTTTCCTTGGACCTCGCCCAAATGGGGTACACCTTATATAATGAATGTAAAAGTTAAAACCTAGGAGTGACTATAAAATTTTGAGCTTGTAGTCTTGAGTGTTTCTTTAGCGTATTTTTCTGTAAAAGTTATTGCTAAACTAAAATGTAAGATGTCTAGATAAGTTAAGACTTAAAATTTTCAACGTAATTTATATCGGGTCATTGAGACCCTTTTATAAATACCGTCTTTTTCATGAGGGGGGCTGTGACGGGTCTATCCGCGTCAATTTTCCATTAATCCTCTTGGGTAACTTTGGGGTTAGCAATTATTCTATTTCACAGCCTCCTCGGGAAAAACACGAGATAGTGATATGCTAATGAATTCGACTATATAAAGTCTAGATTTAGTAAGAAAGCAGTAGGAGAAGGAATTGCCGAACTTGTTGTAAGTATCAACTACGGATCTGTCCAGCGAGTTTAGCTCGTATTAGATAGTAATTGATATTGTTAATCACTGAAATAATCAAAGGGATTATAGTTAGTATCGACCTGAAGTTAGTAAGCGTTCGTCTTCTTTGACAATTCTGATAGCTGAGATTATTTAGTGGGGATATTAGATTTAAAGGTTAGAATTGAATGTTAGAGTTGTCTATCAGGATTAATCTAGGGAATTGAATAATCACTCCAGGGTTTCTACTTATAGTGTGACTTGTTAATTGTATTTGTGTGTTGTTAATAAATATTTGTAATTATGGCTTTCGTTGGTGATAATATGTTTCCTTCCACACCAGGCGCGTCGGGCAATGTGAACTCAGTCCGAGATAGGACTGGGTCACGACAAAGTGAAGACAATAAAATATTTTTATGTTTATTTTTATATTCTATTCGGTCTTCTTGTTTTTATAACATATTAGTTTTGACTTAAAAAAACTCGTTTGAGGAACTATTTTTTTTTTTATCTTAAGGTATCCGACAACGTTTGAAACTGATGTTTTGCAAAAGCATATAAATGGATAAAATTTTTATGATATTTAATGCCACTTAGAATAGAATACATGTATAAAATTGTTTTAAGATTATTATTACAGTAAAAAGTTATTTAAATGCAATATTTTTGCAAAAAATCAACGAATAAATTTACTTACATTCAAAACATTCTCCTTTTAGGGAAAATGCTTCTATAATAATAATATTTTGCCTATATGTAGCTCAGATCTCTGTACAGAGTCTGAACTAGGATTGTTGAAATATATAACTTAGAAAAAAGATTTATCCATATTTTAATACTTTAGAGTGGAGAAATTTTAAGAAAAAAAACACATCTATAATTATTTCAATTAGTAGTAACACTGAAAATAATGTGAATTTTTTCAAAAATCCTAGTTCACGCCTTCTGAAGAAATCTTTGCTTTATATAATCAAAATATATTATTATAGAAGACTTTTTTTTATCAAAGAAGAATGTTTTGAAAAATATGTAATTCTAAGTTCATTTTTTGTTAAAATATTGCATTTAAATAATTTTTTATTCTCATAATATACTAAAATTATTTTATACATATATTCTAACCCAAATAGCGCTAAATATCATGAAAATTATCCATTTACACACTTTATATAATCACCTTAAACCATATAATACTTTATAAAGTAGAAAAACAAAATATTTAACATTAAACAATTTAATGAACACATACGTAAAACATGTTCTAGGAAAGATATAATGCATTTCTTCCTAATGCCAAAAATTTGAAAAACATCCATATTTTAGGATGTGAAGGTTCGTGATGTATATGTATTTCTTGTAATATGAAAAATTCTATATATTCTTCGATTTATCTTGGTTGTTAGGCAAAACTTTCAATGGAATTAAAAGTTACAACTCTGAATACTCTTTGAATCTCAAATTCATCTGAAAAATGTACAGAACACCAATCGAAATACTTATAACAAAATTGGTAAAAAGAAGACACATTTATATTGATCTTTTATTTGAGAAAACATGAACACTTGGAAGGCATACTATTGAAAATGACTATCGATTCTAATGTACTTTTTCATACTGATTTCTAATCTGTTTCTTAACTGAAAGTTTTGTTTTGTAGTACAGCTACCTGTGGATATAAGAACGTGTAGTACAGTAACATAACATAAAATACGTAGTACTCTTTTTGTTAGCAGCTATAACGTACACTATTCGGAATTTGCGTTTTAAGATGTGAAAAAAAAATATTATTTTTCTAACGTAGAATATTTTTCATTCACTCTTAAACCTTAATTCCGGTAGATAGTTAATAAAACATTTGACATTTTTAAGATGAACGCATGACCTTTCGATTGAATATGTTTACCTTTCGACGATTTATGAAAGAAATGTTCCAATTATTTCCCCCAATTCTTCTTGACTGGTCCCAATGCTATGAGGTAGCGTGTCACTTTATATAGCTTAACAATAATCCTTCTTAATAAACCAGTCTGAGCTCAGAGCCCTACTTCCCCTTTTGCTAAAGCTTCCGTTATGATATCTCTACCATAATTACAAAGCAGGAGGAAAGATTTTTCCCTATCTTATCGTAAGTAATGTGTGTGATTCCTCCGTCAGCATTAATTAGAACAGCCATTTGCCTTTCCACCCTACCGCGCGATGGGTCAAGCTCCTTGTTTTCAATGAGTGGCACTATTTACCGGATACGGAAGTCAGCAATGAGGTGCTAAGGATTCAATTGAGTAGACGAGGAGATCGTCATTGAGTGGAAATGGGATGAGTGTGCACGCTTGAATAAACTTCGAGAAGTCATTTTAAGGATAAGTAATGGAGATTAAAAGTCATCTTCCACTGAAATGAAATTGAGGTAACATGTATGTGAAATAAATAACGGGATATGTGCCGTAAGAGCAAGTACTTTTCAAGGTTTAACACTACAAAGACTGTGACTTTAAATATACTTATATTGTCTAAAAGCAGTCAAAATGACTACATTGTGAAAAAATTACTAATGTATAAAGAAACTTATTAAAATTAGTTTTTAATATTTTTTATATTATTAAATACAGTTATAAATCTGGTTATTTTAGTAAATACTACTTAGTAAATTTTAAGAATAAAAAAAAAATTACTTTACTTGGAAAAAAAATGATGCATTATTATTTGCATATTTTATGCAAATAAAAGTGGAAATCCTTTCATGTATACATCTTCCGCAAAAACACTTTCGACATTTTTTTCTTAAATTTAGGGCACAAATGATATAAAACATAAAAAAGTTTTTTAGAACAAATACTACTTCATAAAGATACGAATAACATGTACTACTTCATAAAGATACGAATAACAAGTACTACTTTAATTTATTGAGCAATGGGCCCATTTACACCATAAAGATTTTGATGCTACGAAAAGAAGTAGGAGGGATAGGGCAGTAAAGTATGCGAAAAGAGACGAAGTTATAATGATAGCATCAAAATGACTTCCACCTAACCTAACCACAGAGCCAAGCTGGTCATATAAGAAATTTACTCAATTTAAAATTAACAGTCATTTGATTATTTTAAATTTCCCAAGCAATCAAAATGACTGCTTTTGGGCAATATAGGTATAACTAATATATAAACCGCGAAATAAAAGAGGCAGCTACATTCATTGAAAAACGCATTTATATTTTGTAGAAAAAGTCACATAATTTTATGGAATTGTATTATTATATACATACTTTTTTTCTAATTAATACTAAAAAGCAGTCAAAACGACTTTTTTGGGCAATCTAGTGTTAATAAAATGCATCTTTAACCCTTAGATGTCTCTTTTAAAAAGAGACATCTAAGGGTTAAAGATGCATTTTATTAACACTAGATTGCCCAAAAAAGTCGTTTTGACTGCTTTTTAGTATTAATTAGAAAAAAAGTATGTATATAATAATACAATTCCATAAAATTATGTGACTTTTTCTACAAAATATAAATGCGTTTTTCAATGAAAGTAGCTGCCTCTCTTTCCTTTTTTATTCTGAACATTGAAAAATATTCAAGGCAACATATTTACATTTATCATTTTAACTAACTTAAATATCGTTAGCAATCGATAAAACAAAGAACATACTACCAGTTTTTAAAAAGATTATCGTTTATTTTGACTTTTTTACTTAAAGAAATATTGTTAATGATAAATATTCTTCATTTATAATTAAAAAATATTAGTAATATTTTGCAAAGATAAATTTTATTTGCATTTGTTTAGCATTGTCAGAGTGAAATTTCAAAGCATACCTAAATTGAGCCAGTATTATAAGCCAAATTGGTTGAAAAATTCCTGTAATTTTCGAATTTGTTGTCAAATGAGTGAAACGCGTAAAATAATTTTCAATAGAATTGCTGTAAAATAAAGTACCAAGACGTTAGTTTTATTTCTGGTTTTATATCAAAAGTTAATACAATGCTTCACATTCACTTGTGTTCTTGCTTTCATATTCATTTCTTCAATCATACATTATGTGCTACTTATTTTTTATTTTTTTTTTGGGAAATGGGCAGGAAAAGAAATTTACGTACAACAAGTGATCATGACTATGTTTGTCCTAGTATGAAATTCGCCATTTGATGAACATATACATCCAGACATCCGACAGTTTCAGACACTAACTGTGAAGGGTTTATATGACTTTTTACACATTTAGAATATAAATTCCATCTGAAATACCGAAAACTTTCTTAAACAAATATGATTACACGCGTATGAATAACCGAAAATTTTCTTCTTAATTTACGTTTCTTCCCCCTGAGATAACTGCATGCTTATATAACTCGCCCCCCCCCCCGGCTTTAACTTTAAAAAGTTTTTTAAAAAATGGTTACATATTTTGTATAAATGGATGGATAACAAGAAGTAGAATGTGAATACATGATATGCAAATTAATGCCATTTTATTTAAATTTTATACCTCATTGATACCTTAATTGCGGTAAGATGTATGGATAAGAATATTTTAATGCAATTATATATCGTGCAAATCTGTTTATAGTTAATATGCGCAGTGGGAGAGCTGATTTAAAGAAATATTACTTATGTTATTTATTGTAAAAATCAGTTAAAAATTAAAAAAACTTGTAAAAACATTAAGAAATGTATGTAACGAAGTTTACTTGAGTTAACTGTACTAATCCTTCAAACTTATTGAAAACTTCCAATACAACTTGATAAAACCACCTATTTCTTCTACGCCATCGACGAAAGCCCACCTACTTCAACAGGATTTTCCTCTTCAACAACATTAGAAGTTTCTTCACGATATACAGAAATACATTTAAGAACTCTAGCATTCTCTTTCAGGATTTACTATCTTGCCGTTTTCTTTCTATTTTTTATCCTGAATGTGAAACACCATTTTTTCAATAATTATTCTTACTCTTACACAGAAAATTATTTCTCAATGCACAAACGATTTTTTTTTCTTTTTTTGCTTAAAGTTATTAATACACTTTATAATGTCTTAATGGATTATATATATATATATATATATATAAATTAAATATTTTTAGTAATGGGTTTATAAACTCTTCGTAAAATCCAACAATTTCGTTTTAAAAAACTTACCTCTCTCTCTTAATTTGAGTACATAATAAAAAAAGTAAGCTTAATAAATAGATAAAAACTTTGACCAACCTCATTAAAAATTTGAACTTTCAATAAAATACAAATTAATTTACATGTTGAAGTAATAAGAGAGAGTGAATATAAATAATGATAGCTGCCTATCCGGTGTAGTGGTTGATAACGATGACTGCTGTATTGAAGGACCTGGGTTCGAGTCCCGGTGAAGATATAGGTATTTGAAAATGTATAGTGCCTGTCCGGCCTATGGGCAGTCTAAATGTTCTTCTGTCCTCGAGAGTTTGGTGGAAGGAGAAGAGGGGTGAGAAGCCACAGACCACTCCTTCCTCAAAATTACGGTTGAGCGGAGCCAAATCGTACTGTCACCTGTATAATACTGAAAGCTACGGCTAACAATAGGCGTCCATCTAGCCCCTTGCCATGATAAATTTAGTAGGTCTCAATCTGATAAGATCAGGTGACACCAGAAAAAACACAAATGTTGAAGTGACCTATCATATCATTTTATTAAGGAAAGTGGATTTTTATTTCGATATTTTATTAATTGCAAATTAAAAATCAAATATATACGTATTTCTGAGAAATTTGTGCTGACAAGAATTTCTCAGTCAAATAAATCGAAAAAATATTATAAATGAAATATCTAAGTGTTAAAATCTGTCATTACTTGTACTTGAGCTCTTAAAACTTAAGAAGTTATCGATTTACTTTAGAATAATTTTCTATATGTGTGTGAGTGTGAAAAACTAATATATCAATTTTACTTGCGATTCTACAGCCACAAGTGTGTTTTCAGTCCTCTATTGTGATATCCATGACGTAGAGGCACCGTTTGAAATGACAAAAATGTGGCAGAAAAAGTGTTAACTCGTGATGTTTGCTTATAAATGTATTTAGATTTGCATCATTTTAGCATTTGTGCATAGTGAAAAAGTGGATTTTCAGAAATTAGGATACATTTTAAAAACATCGACCCCAAACGTAGGGTGTCTCACATCTATTAAAGCATATTGAAATATTAATGATTTCCGTGTGCAAAATAAAAGTCATAACACCACGAGAATTCACAACGTACTCTGATAAGAACATTAGTAGGTGGGTGGTTTTAGTGAAGTTTCGCAAATATTTCTATAGCTATAACTAACGTAAGAAAACCCAAATATATTTTAAATTTGATTGCTGAGGGAATCGAAATGTTTCAAATATTTCCTACTGTAGAGCATCCTAAATCATTTTGGTTCCGCACGCTACAGTTGCAGACTGCCGACCCCCGGTAAAAAAGGTGGAAAATACCGTAGAAATCTATATCTGCGTGTATTTTTTTACATCGAACTAAGTCATTTTTAAATTGTAATATGACATTTTGTCCGATGGAATCAGTTGATTTTTACAGTCGTTGAGGGAGGAGTAGGTTTGGTACTCATTTATTTAGTTCCGTAAAATGGCACTCACAAACATAAATTGCACATTAACACGCGTCGTTTACGTGACGTTTTCAAAAGCAGCTTTTTTTCCCTTCGGAGATCTCTTCTATTTTTAGTAGGGAAAAATTAATGATCAGCTTAATTCTAGGAAGGCTCAAGACCCCTATGAATTAAAATCCCTCAAGAGAAAATTTATTTGAACTATTATATGCAAATAAATGTCCATGACGTCATGAATTAAAAGCGAGACACGTGGAAAAATCGTGATTTCACAGATATTTGATCCAACTAACTTCCGAAAAGACTTCTTGTTAAGTATCCAGGTATTCTTCGAAGAGAGTCCTAAGCACGTGCCCGATTACTTGTAATCTCGTTTCAAAGTGTCCAGAATTAAAGAGAACTCCCACAAATAAATTGGGAGGGAACTTTTGAGTATGCGTGGGTTGAGGTGAGTTATAAACTGGATAAGGCTTTCCTGACTTCGTCTTCAAGTTTGATTCTGAGAGAGGTGACTAATGGTGCATTGGTGATTTCTGTCATGTCGAATAGAGGACGTCCCAATCACATTTCTTTCTTTGAAGACGCGATTAAATTTAATATTTTTTACAGTACTTCTTGTACAGAGATACAAAAGTAATAACATATAATGCATTGTGTGTCCATGTGTGAATTATGTAAGTTATAAGAACAAATTCAGATAGAAAAAAATTATAAATACATTTACCTATTTGAAACATGACATGGGCATTTTTCTTACGTCTAAGCAAAAAAAAAAAAAACTCTTAAAAATGCCATAGTACAGCTTATACCAATATGTTCTTAATACAACAAATTGTAAGGTGAGAAGAAAAATAATTAATATACATAAGTTGCACGTGTCATTATTCAACCGATGATTAATTATCAAAAAATATTATTAGCTTTCTACCATACATCTGAGTCATCGAAAGTTTCTGTAATAGACTGATATACAAATCAGTACAAGTAAGATTTTCTAACTAAAATAATTAAAAGCAAGCATATTTTGGTACATTTTTTCACGCCGTAACTTTTGTTCCTAGTCTTACAAAAGTAGAGTATAAAACTGATTATTTAGAAATGTGCAAGGAAAAGAAACACTTTTTTAAGACGATATGGTACCCTAAAAATCATCACCCAGTCAAAATTTCTTTATTGACTTATTTGACACCTTGAATCCTTATAAATATGCGTGCAAAATTTCAAAGCTTTACATGCATTTTTTATCAAGTTATGGAGCAATATTTGATGTTGGACAGCAACTACCACGCCCACATTTCTGATTATCTGCTAGAAAAGAGCCTGATAAAAAATGAACTAATTATTTTTCTTTTAGTACTTTTTCTAAAAGATTTCAAAATAAAAATTAATGTTTTTTGGAGATTTTTTGGAGGTTTAACTATAAAAAATTCAAAGAGCAGCAGCAGAAAAAAAAACCATGCACAGTTTTATGTAGTATATTATAAGGTACTTGGAAAATATTTTTTGAAAGAAACATTTTTTCAAACATTTTTGAAGACATACTTAAAAAAGCCTTAAGATTTTAAAAATGTTTGAAAAAGTTCAAAAAATTTAGATTTTACTAACATTTTGCAACAAATTTAAAATTTTTTGTATGGAATTATTATTACATATTAACCTTTATAAAATACAATTAAAACCAAATATCAAGTATTAAAAATAAAAAACAAATGTGAAGATGGTACCATATTGCCTTAATCTTTATCGAATGCAGAAGTGTTTTTCATCTGTTGACTAAATATGCGTTTTCTAATTAATTCTAAAAGAAATATAATTCAGCTATATGATTGACAAGGGAGGGAAAAATTCAAGAATTAATTACACGCGAAAATGTATTTAAAGCACTTCAGTAACTCTCGACACAACATTAACTACTTTCATCGTTTAAAGGAGTTTAAATTTGCAAATTTTTAGAGTGCTGAGTTGATGATTTTAAAACTGATTGAAATCTGTTCAATTAAAGAAATTTTGCTCAATATAAACGAATTACACAAAGAAGTTGCGGAAAATAAGTTAAATTTCTTAACATATTTATGCGGTTCATATATCTTTTTTCAAAATGCATTTACTATTCATATGTACATGACATTCACACACAGCAAATAACACATTACTCAATAAGTTCCGGCCTAACTAATAAAGCAACAACTTTTCTGCAAAATTTAACTTTATTTATCAAGATACTCTCCTTCAAGAGTGATACATGCAGCCAAGTGCTCTTCTAATTTTTTAATACATTTTTCGTAAAACGATTTGTCTTTGCTCTCAGAATAGGCTTCTATTTCGGTAATCACTTCTTCCTTTGTACCAACCCTCTTTCCCTGCAGCATTCTTTTAAGATCAGCAATCAGCCAGTAGCCACTGAGGGCCAGATCCGGACAATATGGTGGGTGGGAAAGTAATTCGAAGTGCAATCGATCAATTTTACCATCGTTTTCATGGTCTTGTTTCACAGAGCATTGTCTTGGTGAAACAGTACTTTTTATTTTGCATTTGAGGACGTTTTTCTTTATTTTTTCATTCAGTTGATCCAATAACGCCATGTAATATTCACTATTAATTGTTTTGCTTTTCTCAAGGTAGTCAAAAAACAAAATAAAATGAGCGTCCCAAAATACGGATGCCATAAACTTGCTAGCTGAAGTTTGAGTTTTTGGTCGATTTGGAAGCCTTTCACTGACTTCTGTCCACTCAGCTGACGATCTTTTTCATTCAGGCGTGTAGTAATGTATCCATGTTTCATCCACTGCCACATATCTACGTAAAAAATCCTGTTGATTTTGCTTAAATAGTTCCAAGCAACGCTCTGAATCTTCAATGCATTGCTGTTTTTTTTATCAACAGTGAGAAAACGTGGCTACCACTTTGTACACAGCTTTCTCATTGGCAAATGATCATGCAAAATAGAAAATGCACTGCCTTCTGATACCTTTAAATTCTCTGCTATCTCACGCAACTTCAATTTATGATCGGCTAAAACGATTTCATGCTTTTTTAATGATTTTTGGAACAACTGCAGAATTTGGGAATCTGAACGTTCAACATCGTTTGTGTCTGTACGACCCCGTTTTAAGTCAGCATACCATCTTTTAACAGTTGTCTGCGATGAAGCAGTATCCAGATAACATTTATCAAGCCGTTGTTTTGCTTGAGCAGTGCTTTTCCCCATCAGAAAGCAATGTTTGATTAGCACACGAAATTCTTATTCATCCATGGTTTCCAAATAGTTGCCACTGTTGCCACAAAAAACCTCGGTAACTTTATAACTAAACAAGATATTCTTTCGAAATTTTGACACGTGCCGTTTGAAAGTTAGTACTACGAGGTTAGGCTTAGAAAAGTTATAAGATAGTGCCATCTATATGTTAGGCCCGGGACTTATTGAGTGATGTGTTATATACAAACACACACATACGGGTGCATGGGAAAGTTCCTTCAATCTGAAAATACATATTTGCGAACGAAGAAAGAATCGGTAATAAAGTGAGGTCACGGTAGAGTAAAGCGGCTACGTCCGACGTAATGAAAGCGACCGCAGCACCTCTAGTTACGAAATTCAAATGACAGGCATTGTATTTCAAAAACAAAAAGGATTAGAGAAAAATTTCCGATTAAAAATTCTTAGAGCATCAATTGCTTAGTACGAAATTATATTTGGTTTCCCAAATAAGACAAATTTCACCTGTATACCCCAAAATGACCGAAATCAATGCAAATCATTTTGTGTAAAAGTTAGAAAGAAATGACCCTAACTATGACAAAATGCGCACAATTTATCGCATGAAATACAGTTTGATGATATCACACAAGTCAATGCAAAAGCAAAGAGTCACTCGTTGATAATAAGTGAACGGCAAGTATGTTTGAAGAGTTCACCGTTGCTCATGATTCACATTTTACTCATAAATAATGAGTAAATCAGCGTTTCTCAAACTGTGAGCCGATTAGCAAGTATATCAAAAAATTAAAAATAAAAGATTTTCTAAAAATTTATAAATTAACTGAAAGTAAGCAAAACAAAATAGATTCTGATATAATAAATAAGAAAATACACATTTACACTAATATAATAAACTTATAAATTCATCAGTACTGTACAATGTATTTGATAATAAGTTTATCAATCGTAAGCGAAGAGCAAGTTTAATAATTAACACTTGCTCCCATGGAATTGTCATATACAAAAATTATATTCAAAATTTAAAATTTACCCTGATTATTTGTGCAGTTATGGTGTTAATTACTACACAGTGATTAAATATACTATGAATGAGATAATTTTACATCCATTTCAGAAGGTGAAAATACAAAATATCTTTATTCCGCTCAAACCGTTACTATATTATTATTTCCCTAGCTGGTTTTACAGTTCTAAGGCAACTCATTAAATCCATCATCAAATTTTTTCATTGCCAGATACAACAGTATAAAAGACTACTAATCTGAACTTAAAAAATAGACATAAATTATTTCTCTGACAAATAGAACTAAATATACTACTCCCAACGAAGTTCTTGTTGAAAGAGGAACAACATACCCAAGCTCATCTGCCTTTCTTCATCCATCAACACCTGGTACTACACAGTTTATAATTAAAGTCGTATTGTAGCTTTAATATCAAATTACATTATTATTGCAATCGATACAATGTTATTGTATGGGGAAGGTGGTGCGATGAAAATTATGATAGAAAATTGGGTCGCCAATACTGAAATTTTTGGAAGCACTGCTCTAAGATCTTATTTCTGAATATCAAGATACCTTCCTGAAAAATGTGTAGCTTTATGTGTCTACTCTTAGTTAACGTTTCCAGGCTAATCATAATGGAAAGCGAGTTTCTAAGTAAAATCAGTATTTTTCAGCTTGATGAGTACAACCAACACTATAATTTTGTCAACATTGGTTTCGAGCTCCCTTCACACATAAACATCTCGTATGAGAACAAACAAACGTGTGTCATTTCATCGTCCATGTCGCTTTAACTCATTGCTATCACAGTCAGAGTTAGTTGATTTAGTTGTAAGATCAATGGCAACCTTCTTAACGGATGCCCCAAGTGCTAACCACGAACAAAAAATCCAAAGGTTTGGCCTATATGGGAAAATACGATGTGTCCTGCACTTGCTATAAAATAGCGGTAAAAATGGTCTGTGAACTTGCCACCACTTCTAAGTGATGGTGCCCATTCACGCTTGCTGACGTCGTTCTGGTCATTCGGGGAACCCATCAAACTCGATACATTTCCTAGTTCAAATCATCTTTGCAATACCCAATGCATCGTGGAGGCCTCTAAGTTGGGCCAACTAAGATTTGACTTAGGTTGATTAGGGTAGGTTAGATCAAGACTTTGATTGAGTTAGACTTTGTTAGTTAGACTTTGATTGAGGTAGGTTAGATCAAACTAACCTACCCTTCACTAACTAGTCTCCATGTGCGACTCAACGCTAACAAAATAATCTTTAAAAGTTAAGAAGTGATTTAAATACACTTATTGTTTTAAATATAGCAGGCAAAGAGTAAGGAAAACATAAAATCTTTTAAACTTTGACATTTCCAAACTTAAGGATTCATACAACCTTTTAGTTTTTATTCTTCTTTTAAGCGATTAAATAATCCTCCTAAAACGATTTAGTTACAAAGCAGAGTCATTTATTTTATCAAACAGAAACTATTAGTTAAAAGCCTTGATTAATAATTATTGAGATAAAAAAGTCGGTCTGTTCAATCTAAATCACGATGTATGCATCCTTTGTCAGAATTCATTAGTACATTGAAAAGGATTTCCTTCCTAATGCACCAATACGTCAGCCAAATCTATGTCTTTGTTTTCTGTAAGACACATTCACTTAACGGAGCAAGAAGTAACGGATTCATGAACAGAAAGTGCTAAATAATGCAGGATTTAATGTATTAAAAAATTAACACATATATTACTAATCAGTAGGCTCAGCAATACGAGAATAAATTAAGAAAATACATTATTAAACGTACGCACACATAAGCTGATATTTTAACACAGGTTTCTTACTTCAAACACGTGAAGAGTTCTTAAATAGAAATTGATTTGAAGTAATGTACTTTAAATAGGATGGAAGAACGTTTTGTAAATTTTTAGCAATGTTTGCCATTAAAACTTGGGACGCGTTTCGCAAAAATTTTCAAAAAAATTAAATGACTAAGTCTTAATCTTTTAAAGTAATTAAACAACGATTTTTTTCTGAACTGTTATTAAATAGTCGTAAATGGAAGAAATTGTTTTAAAGTAAATTAAACAAAGTATTCCATTTATGCTATTTATCAAGGATTTCATTCGATACTAATGTTAGTGGTCAAGTGAAGTGACAATAATTATATTTATCGCACATGTTAAAAATCATAATAAAAGTGCATAGTTTTTAATTAATAGAAAGTATACTTACCTACTGGTAAGAACTTCTCAATTTTTATTTGATAATTTGGGAAAAAAATCAACGACATTGATCTAAAATGTTTCAAATGTGAGTGGCTTTTAAAAGGGACACAAATCATAGACACATTGCTCTAACATTACAAGAATGATATTTGCAGAGAACATTGTCATATTTTGTTCAAATTAGTGCAGTTTGTTTGATTCTTTAATAATAGATAAATAGGGTATTGAACTTTTTCTTGCTTCTGTCTTTTTTACCGGGCATAGTGTGTATTGTGGTTCCCTTTTGGCTTCATATCCTTTTTGATGGAGTCCTTAAGGTAGCAATTGAAAATTTTCCTTTCGACTCAAACGCGTTTCATGTTTTTCTGTTTTCTCAAATTTACTTTCGCTATCATCATTTATCTCCATATTTTCCTCGGGTTCTCTCCTTGCTTGATCAGTTTTAACTCCATCCAATAGAGATCGCAGATACCCATTTTTTCTTATTTATTCTGTTCATTTACATTTATAGTTCGCAATGAGTCGTACAACACAGCAATCAAAACCTCAAGGTCGTTCAAAGGGAAAATATTTGTAGCATGTTCATTGAATATATTTGGAACAAAAGTGGGTGCGCGGGGAATTCAATATCCTCAAGCACCTAAAAATTGAAAAACATGTTTGTCATTCCTAAGAAAGAGGGAGTTATGTGACAAATATATTTTAGATCCCATGAGGACTGTCATAGGGTATACAGATAAGGTGATTCGTAACAAATAAAAAGATATCCTAGAACTTAATGTTTCGTGAGTCTGGGGAGACTCTGTAGCCCACGCGTCCTTCTCCCGGTTTAACAGAACAAGAACTTTTTGACATGTAAATATACAGTAAACATTTGCAAATATGAAGATTTATACAGACTTTCGATTTTGCTAGCGTATAAATTCATGCCATAATTTTAAATAGTCATCACATATAATTATACAGCATACATACTTAGAATATACACAAATAAAATCAAAATGGGGGGAAATATATTGTACAACATTAAAATCAACGCACCCAAATGGATTCATTCGAATGGTGTGACATAGAATACATTACAGTGGAACGACCAGGATGCAAAATTAACAGGTAAATCTTCGGCTGACATTCAAGGCACTTTGAAAAAGTTTTTTCAGTAGCCCCAAAATGAGGCTGTGGAAAAATTCAGACTGTAAACAGGCCAGGAACGCAGGGGAGATCCTCTTCATAAAATAACTTTCATCTAGTATATGTCAAGTGTGTAATCATGAATGTGTAGAACATATTCTTATATGCCCAGAACTAAATGAAGAGTGTCAATAACGTGGTGAGATAAGTAAACTACACTGGGATGCCAAAACTTTCATAAACTCCTTGGAAAGAATACATCTCTTATGTTCATTTTCTTGTTTAAATTTTTAACTTTTTAACTTTTGTTCCATGTCAATTTACCCTTGTTCTTACTTTAAGTGTTTGTTCTTTTTTATTATTTATCATTGTTCTTGTGTGATACTTGAGCTGCAGTATATGTTTTGATTGATCCTGCCAGCATAGAGCCATATGTACCAACAGTTGGCCGAAAATTTTTTTTATTCGTCTTGATGATGTCTTCTCACACACACGCACGCACACACACGCACACATCTTTCATAACCATTCACTTCTCCAACAGCTTCCATGCTGTTTGGTCGCCATTAATCCTAGTGTTGTTATACTACGACTACTCACATAAACACTTTCTAACGGTGGGGTGAAAATCTTTCAAAATATGTGTATTTGAATCAACTATTACACAATAAACTTGAGGGCTGGTGACACAATCTCAGCTATTTTATCAGAGTCCACAACGGTCAGTGGCCAATGATGTTACTTTTAGCTTGATTCTCCCCCCCCCCCATCAGCCTCGCTTTTTTTAATATTAAAATCGTACTGGAGGTTTGAATTGATCGTCATTATTTGCATTTTCCAAAAAAACAGATAATCCATTGCATGTACTTTTATTCATTTGGTGTCAGTGTTACGCGGTTTGCAGTTCTCCAGGAACTTCACTCGACGTTTTTTTAAAGATTTGGTTCCAGTAGATCTTTGTTTATCTTTCAAGCCTCGACTCTAATTTTCGTATCGGTTTCCTGCATGTCTAGTCATCCAAATTTTCCCAACTCATGTTTTAACTCAAGGAAAGCAAAACATAAATCAAGCAAAAAAAATTTGTTTCAATAACAATTAATTGAAATCGTGCATATATTTCGTGGAAGTTTTTGTATAATACGGTCCACGAAAACAAAACATTTACATGCTATAGCAACAAAAACAGAGCCGATTCACTTTTAAAGTATCAATCATTTCATAAATGACGTTTTGTTAAGGTTAGGATGTGATAGGACTTTTATAATTTACTTTCTTTAACACAATTACTCATAATTAGTTACATATAGTATAAACTATAATGCTATAAGAGTAGAGAATTATATATGTTATAATATTCACTATATATATGATGAATAATAATTATACATATTACAACCATAATGTAATTAGCTATAATATCATAAATTTTAATTCACTCTTATATTAATTTTATTAACTTGGAAATTCTAAGAACAGAAGCGATTTATTTGTTTATATAATCCTTTCGTTTCACATAAACGTACTTATATGTTATTAAGGCATAGTGACCTTTCAGATCGTTCTTAGAAGCATCACATTAAAGGTAGAAGAAGAGATGGTAGACATAGCGAAAGGAAATGAGAGAAAAAAATTCAAGATTTTTTACTAGGCGGAAGCCGTTAATGTGAGCATTACCTTGATAAAGTGCTGACAATTCATGATTCTGCACTTTTCAACAGCAAATTAATTAATCCGAAGATAAGTTAGCTAATGTGCACATTAATGGCTTTCGAGTATTTAAAGCAAGAACGAGAGTACTTTAAATAAAATGTTCCATCCCAAATGTTTTTTTAAACACCATACTGACTCATTACTTCTAAAAAAATTTTTTTTTAAAAAAACACAGTACAAGCTCTAAACATACAAATAGTACATAACTTTAAAATGTGTTTTGGCTTTAATCTTTTAAATATAACAGAAAATAAATATACATTAATTTCAACTCTAGTTTATTTCATTGATAGGTATCTATTGATTGTCCATCCATATAAATTAATGTCAGAATCATAGTTATGCTTTTCTGTTAAGATATCCGACTGGTTGTGAGAACTTTTTTCTAAAAAAGGAGATATGGGGATTTTTTTTGTTATTTTTAGATTTGTTTAGTGCATTTTAAGAAAAATGTGCTAAAATTAAGAAGAGAAAAATAAATTATTATTACTAAAATGGGAAAAAATAGGTAAAAATTGACAAAAAATAGCATAAACGTGGCCCATTCTGCACCAAAGGTTTATTAACAAATTTTCCATTTTTTCAATCTAATGTATTGCTATATTATTCAATTTTAAAACGACTATCAGAATAAGAGACATTTTATTATTTACAAAAACTAGAGCACGTTATCTCAGTTACCATATGAAAATACTTAAAAAGGCAGTGATTATATTCACATAAGGGACTATAAATTTTGTCATAAAACAGTGATTGATAAATCTGAAAGTTAAAACAATTCTACTATTATACAGAACTTACAGAAAAAATTTCAGTGAATTATGTTCAAAATTTTTTGAGCAATCGCTGACCCCGTTTGATTTTTTCAAAAAATCATATTTCGAGTAAAACGCGGTTTAATGTAGGACATCTTGCTCAAAGTAATGGCATCTGCATTTACTAAAACATTTGTAGTTTTTGTTCTAGTAAACGGAAAATGGTAGACTTGGTATATTTATAAAGCTAATAAGACGGCCCATAAAATAAAATCAGTAAAAAATTGTCGAATTTTGGCAAAATTCTCAGTTTTAGAGTAGTCGGATACCTTAAAAGGTATCAAGTTGAAATTGTATATGTATTTGTGTACATGAAACATTTTCAACTAGTTAATACTAGTAGCCCTTAGTATTACCCCTTGGGAAATTTATTTAAATGGAACTTTAATAATTTCCAACCCCATCGTTTATTAAAAAGAAGCCCTTTGCTGAGATTCCATCCTTACGAAGTATTCAGCGAAGGAAAGTGTTTACTTCGACTTGTCCGAAGTGAAGTATAAGCCTCTGCCATCAGCATTAATTAGCTCAAAGTTCATATTAAGACTCCTTTCCCTTTTAATGTACTAGTTGGTCAAGCAAACTGCTCCCCTGTTTACACTAAAGCGCTTGTGTTTACCTGAAACGGAAGTTATAGCAACGCAAGAGCGTTAAGTGCTAAGTGCCGAATTTGGAAGTCAAGGGAGCCTGTCACAGAACAGTAATGAGTTGACCCTGTGTACGTAAATAAATGGAGAATATTTTTTTTCCGAAAGCAAATATTGGGTTTGAAATTTATATGTTTTGCACAGTTGTAGTAGATGATAGTATGTGTGTGAATTTCAGTTCAAACATTTGAAATTGATTATGGAAATATCCTTTCCAAAATTTAAAAAAATACACACGCAAGCAAACTTGTTAATAATACGAAAATGCGAGTGAAATTTCAGTATGTACACTTGATTATCATGGAATAAGTAAAAGAGTAAGATCAATTTTCTACAGATTATTTATAATTTTTTCTAGATTAAAAATAGATTAAAAATGCAATGATTTGTGATACTTATACATTTTTGGCACGCTTTGAAGAAAAATTTTCTTAGAGTAATCCAACTCAAAAA